>JABSTQ010006544.1:0-209258 GCA_013358835.2 Ixodes persulcatus | reverse complement strand
TGCGCCTGATTCTGTGGACCTGTGGCGGCTGTTTCGGCCTAAGTATTTGTAAACGAGCTGGGTTGTGGTTGTCCCCGCAGGCGACTGAAGGGCGACGCGATGATTTGGCTTCGCTAACTCCGCGTAAACTGTCGCTGTTGAACCAGCCGCTACGATGGTGTCTACGGAGACATTTCGAGCGCCGTGGCATCTCGTCCTGAAAGTTTCGATGTCGGGCGCCGTCCCGCCGGGTTTCTACACGGACACAGCAAGGTCTCAAAGTAGTACGTCCGCCTTTGTGGTTCGCTTTTGTTTTTGATCCTTTATCGTGTCGAAATGTTCTCACGATGATGATGGTGGATGAATGATGTGACTGTATGGCGACAGGTTCAGCTTGCGCCACTAGTCTTTAAATTTAACTGGACTGCTGAACTGGTTTTCCCTAAAATAATATGAGAAAAGTCGAGGCAGGAGAGAGAGGGCAAATAAAAAAGATGTTAAAAAGAAGATAATGGCTGCAGCTTGCTGGCAAGCCTGTGCTGGCGAGAAAGTCGATAATGCTTACTTAATGAGATATTGCTTACTGCTTTTGCCAATCACAGTGTATTTGATATTTGAATTTCTTTCCGAGTGTTTATTTTTGTTTGCTTTGCCCCTCCCCTCTACAATGCTTCGGCGCTTGAGGGTATGTACAATAAATAAATAAATAAACTACCGGATGGTTTGACGGAAGGCAGCCACTGACGTGATTTGGACTGCTAACTATGTGATCTACCTGCCATTAAAGTCGCTGAATCCTGGGAGAAGTAGCGCCATTTTCTTCCCTGCCTGCTAGCCGGACACACAAGATGATAACATGCAGATGACCAAACATTGCAAGGTGATTTGCTGATTTGTCTCGATTGCCATGGCAATCTCCATTTGGCCCATTTCAAATCTTCGAAGCTCTGAAAGGGCAGTCTCTCAACCCAGTCATGCCAAGATCACTATGGAGCATCATCGCACTGAAAGAGTCTTCTCCAACATAAGCGTCTTTGGCCCTGTGAACACGATGACTTACCGATCATGCTTATCTCCACAGATCTCTTACAATAGCACCGTTGTTCTTGCCTATTTAAAAACAGGGAAATGATTTTTCTATGTTGCCAAGCACAACACTACATGTGGTGGCGGTTGCAAAGATGTGCACTTGTTTTGCCGATGTGTGGGATAACAAAATCTCGCTGTTCAAGAGACGTCTACTCTCTAGGGCTATCTATCACCAGCGAATTTAGATCAGCTCACCAAGAATTCCAACTTTCAGCAACCTAGCTCTGGTGATCGGCTTCAAAATAAAGGTGCTTGCCTACACCTTCCTGGCATAAATAAATAAAGTAAGGCTCTGATACTGCTCGTATCTAGCAAAACTATAGTATATATATATAATTACTTACGCGTCGCAGACTCCGCCTCGTACTGCTGTTCTACGACGATCATCCAGATGACAGCCATTTGATAACCGCCAGCGCGCCCCCTATAGGTCGTAAAAGTTGCGAATAGAGAGGTCAAGGAGAAGCTACTCATTCCATGAACCAAGATGGCGACTATACGGGAGCTTTTGGCGCTACTTTCCTAGGATCCAGTGACTTTACCTGCAATGGCGCGTTGCCTTTAATACATCGACTTACACAGTCCAACTGGTGCTTCAAGGTGGGCTGAACATAGAAATAATTACCAGCACTGTAGAATGATGCAGATGCAATAACCAAACCCCCCACCTTGATAAAATAGGTTTAGTAAGGCTGTTTTGCGTTCGACCTCAAGGTTAAGCTGTACTGTACCCATTGTAAAAGATGATACGCATTGACCCCTTTTCATTGTCGGCGGGTACCGCCATTTTTTATCTAGGGTTGGGGGATTCAAAGCCCACCTTGACTTCAGAGTGGTCCTGAAGTTGATGCACATCATCTTTGGTTGACTCGCACCTCTCTCAAAACATTTGACTCAGCAACCTGTCTTTGTTTTCGGACTTACGAGGGATGCACCTACCTGAATGAACCGGATAAGCACAGCGGTTTTCAAGTTCGCAACTGCTTTCGTTTAGGTGCTCGCTTTCTGGAATGGTCTACTACCGCCTGCCTGCGCTAACTGAATCGACACTTGATCTCCGACGTCTCCTCCAACAGCACCCCAGTGCCACGGTGGACATCTATGAAGGGTTGCCCGTTCCCTTTGGACTGGTCCGGTTCGGCGTTGCTCCGGACCACCCTGAAGTCAAGGTGAGTTTCGGAGACCCTCGAGAAAAATGGAAGCGACACATAGAATGTGCCAGGTTAGTTCTTATTTTATCTTGACACGTCGTTTTGGATCAATGACCATTGTTAGCCAGGGTTTGCAGCGAAGAAATTTCCCCGCTAAATATACCCGTGAAGTTGTGACATCATATCGCGTCGCGTGATGTCGCATGGATTGTTTCCCCCCGCTAAATTTAGCTTCGGAATTGCGATGTCTTGGGAAGCGCTTCCCCAGTGAACTAAGCAGGAAAGTTCCTCCACCGAATTCAGCGGGAAATTGTGGTATCACGTAACACTGTGACTGTTATGCTACCATGTGACGTTTTTTCCGCTAAATTTGGAGGGGAAAATTGCACTTCACGTCGCACTGTAATCTTCTCACCTTTGCCAAGCTTTGAGCAGTGCCGGAGAAAGGTTGCACATAGTCTATGTGCAGCAGAATGCATACAATGCCTTGTCTGTCGCCTCGATTAATTTGCGGGACACGTCGAGGACCTGGCAAATTTTTGTTTTCTCTCTTCCCGAGTGTGTAGAATGTCGTCCACACGTTTACGAACATCGCCAAGAATCCGCGCTGCCACTTTTAACGGCAACGTGAGGCTGGGACTTGACGTGTCGCTCGCTGACCTCAGGAAGGCCTACCATGCTGTCGTACTGGTGAGTTTTCGTTTTGGTCACATAACGATCCCCTTGTGGAACACTTCGTCGTCTGCAACATCGTCTGCTGTGCAAAGGCGCAGCAGACAAACGTCGCACGTGGCAAAGCTCGTGACTGCTGGAGTTTCCATCCACCAACATCCGAACCTCTTGGGCTTCACGTCCAGCACCGAATGCGCATCTGCCGCAGACGTATAGTTGCCGGACAATTTTTCGGATGCCAATAATTCAGACTTTTTTTATATTTCGGACCTAAGGGAGGAACCGTGACCTGCTTGACGGAGATAGTGCACATTCACGGCAGATGTTGCGGACAGCTTAAAGTCCGTAAGTTCAACCTTTCGGACAAGATTGTTGCGAGCGATCGGCGAGAAATGCCACCCAGAAGCCGCCGTTCTAGATTCTATGTTGGCTGCACATGGATTGGCTTGGTTTCGCAACGCTACTTGAGTACTTCCAAGTCCTATTACTAGGTGATGCTATGCTACGGCTTTCTTTTCTCTAACTGCGCGTCATTATCATCATCATTGTCACCATTTTGCTATGTTCATTCGCCATTCTGCAGTCGTGGACTTGCGCCCCTTATCTCGTCTCGGTGTATCATGTTTTCGGACTACGTTGGCTTGGACGTCATGGTCCCATCTGTTCTCCTGCTGCCGCGAAGTGCTGTAAGGAGCGCGGAAAGTAATCGACCATAGCACTAGAAAAGAAGGCAGCGATTCTCAAGCTAATAGAAAGTGGCCGAACGCAAGCAGAGGTGTAACCTGAAGCAAGGCACTATTGACGGCTTTTTTAAGCCCGCTTAGTCATAATAGACTTTTTAATCTGCTGATTTTTTTTACATTTTCTTGGTCCTTTCGAAGTCCGAAAAATCAGTCGGCGACTGTATAGATATATGCGGTTAGACCCTTTAAATTAGATGGTAACATGCGCCACCTAGCCAGTGTAAAGCAAAGTGCAATCAAAGTACCACGTAAAGGAAGAACCAGTGAACAACAGAAATAAAGGTTCCGGCGCAGGCTAGCTAGTGAACATTCTTACCGAGACAATGGAAAGGGAAGGGACAAACACAACAAAGTCTCAAAAGTTAGGAGTGAAGAAGGCAGAGATGAGGTGGACTCGCCAGTCAGAGATGCATTTGAGGCACCTTTGTTGCAGCAGACACGAATCGAAGGTTTTGTCACAGGAGCTTCGCATTCTTGTGGTTTGGACGTGTAAGGGGATTGCGGTGAGCTGGAGAATAAGCCACAGCCAAGAAGTCAGCCACATACTATGCTACTTTGGTTGCATAAGGAGCCCTGGACTTGGGTCGCGTCTGTAATTTTCAAAAGCTTCTCACAACTTGCACTTCGCATTCATTTGTTGTCTTGAGACAGAGTGCACAACAGAAATGGAGCGGACATGTTTTTTTTATGCATACTTACTTCTGAAACTTGCCCTTGAGCATGATTTGTTATGTGAGGACGGCTCTTTGGGAAAAAGTAATGCATTGGCTTTTTTCCCCTTCGACTTAGCAAGAACTGAAGAGGGTATAAGAATGTCTCATGCTCTTCCCTTAGACCTATGCAGTATTTGTTGAATCGTTTGGAGCAAAGATGAAGTTAGGAGTATTGCTTAGAATGAAATGTCTAAAGGATCCATTGAAAAATATTCTACACGGATAACACGAGCAAACAGCCAGTGAAAGTGGAGTATTGATTGTCCGTCTATTCTTCGTGATTTTTTTGATGCCCTTTCCATTCTTCGTGCATGTTCGTTTACCGGCACTCTCCCCTCAACCACAGACGTATGGCGCCGACCAGGAAAAGAACTTGGGCATTCCGGGCGAGGTGAGCATCGTGTTTGCTTCTCAGTAAGGGATTACCTGCTGCAGTTTGTGTTTGAATATTCATCGTTAAATGCTAAATTAGTGTCCCATTAGGCACCCTACTGAAATAGCATGGATTCCTTTTTTTTCTTTCCTTTGCACCTTTGCTTATTTAATAAATGTTTTGTGTGTTTGTTTATACTGTAGCAATTCATTCGACCAGAATTAGCCCAAGCGTGCATGTGGCATCTCCTGCTGTAGATGAGAAATTTAGCCAGTACAGTACCACCGCTAGCCTGGGGTCCTTAAAAAAAACACTGAACCTGGGAAAAAAAAAAAAACAATTTTCTACCTAATTAGGATTATTATGCCTCAAAATAAAAGCTAGTTGAAAAAAAAATAATTTTTTTTTTGCCCATATTTATTTTACAATTAAAAATTTTCGGCTTGCGGGCGAAACTAAAATTTTATTCCTCTGGGACGATGATGATAGCGTTTGTACCCTATTAGTGTGAGCTCCTAATTCGCTGGACCAGAGCTGTATATTGGGAGAGTTTGGCCAGTGTTTTTTTATCTCGCCGCTGTAATGCCCCCTTCCCAAATGAGTTAGTCAGTCCGCGGCACAGAGTGCGAGGCGCGAGCGCATGCGCACAAACTCCCAGCTGCTCCCAGCTGTGCGGGGAGGGCTGCCATTTTCATTCGCTTGTCTGGTGGAATGCATAGAATCTGCATCCAAATTTGCTTTTTTCCTCTTTTTTTTTGCTGGCTCTTGGAAGAAAATTACGCCTTGTTATTCCTCGGTGTGTTAAAAAGCCAATGAATGATGTTTTCTCAATGTTTGACTGCAAGCTTTCAGGCAAAAAAGAAGTCAACGCAACATGCTTACAGCGTGTTGCGTCGAGATTGGGGTCGTTTCCTCTTTGCTTCCTCCTTCCTCTCGCTCCTTCGGCGCTCTCCCCCCTTTTCTTCACTTTTCTCCTCTTCTCGCCTTGCGCCTACAGTCCAGACTCTCCAATGTATGGCTCTGCGCTGGACCTCAGAGCGCACGCTAGTTTTGGATACAAACGCTATCATCATCCCACAGGGGTACAATTTTGGTGTCGCCCGCAAATTGAAAAATTAGTTTTATAGCATAAATATTGGGCAACAAAAATTTCTATTTTTTCGACAAACTTTCTTTTTTTGTGACATGCCCCTCCTAACTAGGTAGGAAAAAAAAATTTTTTCCCTAGGTTTAGTTTTTTTTTTTAATTTACGTAGTGGTGATCACGTGATTGCATGCCAGCACAATGCTCATCTAGGTTAAAATGGGCAGGGGGTGGGGGGGGGGTTAGACCCTGGATCCACGGTTTCTGCAGCGTGAGCTTTTACTCTTTGTGCTCCGAGCTGCAGTGCGCTGGCACGCTCGGCCACCGATCCCCCTCCTGCCCGACGCCTCGTGTACTAATGTGCCTAATGTGTAGTGCCTTTGTCTAACGTGCGAGTGTGTGTGTTTGTCTAGGACCTCCCCAACGTCCTGAGTGCCCGCAAGTTTGTCGGCTGGTACAACGGCCACCCCGCCGACGCCGGCGTAAACCCGGACCTGTCCGGCAACACGGCGGTCGTCATTGGGCATGGCAATGTGGCACTGGACGTGGCACGCATCTTACTGTCGTCGCCCGAGAGGCTGCAGGTGCGTCCATTGCTAGCGGGTAGCGCGTTGTCTCGGAGGGAAATTCTATGTCCCTGACGGCATGCACGATTTTAAAATTCTCCATAGGATAATCTGTGCCATCTGAGGCTCTTTGTTTTCACGGTGGGATGTGTTTTTTTCTAACTGAAATTTAAGGAATAATTTAGGGTTGTATTTTCTAGCTCGACTTGTTTTCTATGGTTGTATTACCTAAAATTCTGTGGCTTTTTTCACGATCATCCGTATATGTGCGTTTCGGCTCTTTTACTTTCTGTGTCGAGGTGGTCCTTGGACCAATTGTGTTGGAGAGACTGGAATTCACCTATTTTTCTGGCGAGGGAGTCGTATTCAGCCCGAGTTTCATGAAACATGTTTGCGATGTGCAAATACCCTGGTGAAATCGAGTTACACCCGACAACCTGATGCATATTTCGTATTGTGGTAGAGTATGGATCCTAGCTAATTCGGGCCGCATCGCGAAACAGAAATGTGAGCCCCGCAGCAAAAGCAACGACGCGCAGAAATGGATTCGCCTGCCACGACACCAAGCCGCATCTGTTCGCTTCCAACGTCATTTACCGTACTGTTTATCACCGTGCCACCGAAATCTCGCTCAGGCACTCAGAAAGGTAACAGCGTCACTCGAGTCCTTTCGCGTGCCTCCCAGGCGACGGACATTGCAGAGCCGGCATTGGCGGCGCTGCGCCGCAGCAACGTCCGGCGAGTGATTTTGGTCGGCAGGAGGGGCCCCCTGGAGGTGTCCTTCACCATCAAGGAACTGCGTGAGATGACCAAGCTGCCTGGCGTGGGCACGGTCTTGCGGGCTGAGGACTTTGTGGTCGTGCGGGACAAGCTCGCCGGTGAGCCAACTTTCATTCATTCATTCATTTTTTTGCGCTCTCCCAAAACGGAAGTACCGGGTTAGATTGAGAAAATGAAACAACCACAGAAATAAACTATGCATCGCAGAAAGCTCTAACTCCCTGAGGATGTGACGCTAGCGGCGGTAGGAGAATGCAAAAGTTTAAGCACATGACGTTGCCTGAATCAAAAGATATGTACAGTCGCCGACCGATTATTCGGACTTCGCAGGGACTGAAAAAAAAATGTCCGAATAATAGAGCAGTCCGAAAAATCAGCAGATTGAAAAACTTGCCTTTATTACTTCCAAGTGGGCTTAAAAAAGCCGTAAATAGTGCCTTGCTTCAGGCTACGCCTGCGTGCCTTGTTTTAGGTTACGCCTCCGTTTGCGTTCGGCAAATTTCTATTAACTTGAGAATCGCTGCCTTCTTTTCTAGCGTTATGGTCGAGTACTTTCTGCGCTTCTTAGCGACATATCGCGGCGGCAGAACAACAGATGGGGCCTTGACGTCTAAGCCAGCGTTGTCCGAACGAGATGAAAGGTGCAAATCCACGAGCGCAAAATGGCGACGCGAAAGTGGGACGGAGGCGCGAAGAGATGGAAGGAAACAAAGCAAAATGATAATAATGATTTTGACGTGCAGCTAAATGAAAAAAAAAGGGCTGGCATAGCGTCACCTAGCGGTAGGACTCAGGAGTACTCAAGTAGCGCTGCCAAACCAAGCCAATCCATCTGCAGCCAACATAGAATTCTAAATGGCCGCTTCTCGGTAGTGTTTCTCCTTGATCGCTCGCAACGATTTTGTCCGAATAATCGAACTTTCAGACTTCAAGCTGTCCGAAACATTGGTCGTGAATATGCACTATTTCTATGGGGTAAGTCGCAGTTCCTCCTTTAGGTCCGAAATATTGAACAAGTCCTAATTATCGGAGTCCGAAAAAACGGTCGGGGACTGTAAACTAGAAGCAAAATTTTTTTGTCAGCCCACTTCCACCGCAGAGAAATTGCACTGTGGGTGCCTGTAGCATTTGTCGGCAAGAAAGACAATGTTAACGTGAAACATTCTTTGACTATCTGTTCGACATTTCATGAAGCCCAGATAAAAACATGGCAACGAGGCTCGACGCTGATTAGTCGACGGGTGGGAGAGGAGGAGTGAGGTACTCGTCGCCGATAGGTTGAAAGGGGAGGTCATGTGACCATGGGAGGTAGGCGAGAAGGAGCTCGACTAGCTGTGTGCACTGAGGGAGGGAGCTCGAGTGTATGGAAGATCGCCAGCTTTATCAACCCGATTAGCAATAGTATCGCTTCATTCTGTGAACGACTATTGACTTTACACATGGTGCACGTTAAACTATATGATGCCGTGAACGTGGGCATCTGGTGTATGGAAACCCAAAGCTTCGCTAAATGTTTGTGATCCTAGAACATTTCATGTATGCAACACAAATGCCTAACAGTTTGCCATAATTTTTTTTTTATGTTGATTAGCATGGAGTGCATGTAAGGGAGGACATTACCTGGGAAGGTTAACTTTTGAGCCCCTAGTATAAGATGAACGAGCAGCGTAGACTGCTAGTCGTGACAAAAGGTACAGAAAAAAGTTCCAGCTCTACACTGCTAGCAAAGGTTACGGCAGTTCCTGTCGGGGATAAAATGTTTGGCATTTCCTTTTTCATGATACAAAGCAGAATGTCTGTATAGTGCTACCGTGAATAGGGCTTTGTTTATTACAGACATTGATGAAGTAAAAAAAAAAAAAAAAAAGGTTCTACGGTTGTTTTTTTGTTAAATTTCAGACAGTAAAAACAAGGAAGGAGCCTTTCCTTTAGTCTTATAAAGAAACAACAGATTGACTAAAATGATGTTTATGCCGAAAAAAAATGGAATGGAGAAAAACTCATTTAATAGTGTTCTGACCTCCATCTCTCATATATGGCGCAGGCACTGACAATAACAGACAGTGAGGTACGGTGGAAACGAATGAAACTTTCCTGAAGTGTTCTTCGGATGTTAGTGGACCTAAATATAACATGCTTCAAATTCAGTGGCTTTTTCTTTTGCAAAGAAATTGTTTTTTTAGGTTCTTAACAGAACGCCTTAGCTTGGTCCCTCGACGTCGTTCCGCTCTCTGTGTCCAGACCTGCAGCGGCCTCGCAAGCGTCTGCTGGAGCTGCTGTTGCAGACGGCGGAGAAGCAGCATGCCGATCACCACGATCGGGCCTGGGAGCTCCGGTTCCTGCGCAGTCCGGCCAGGTTCGTCGGCGGCTCAGAAGGCGGTCGCGTCTCGGCCGTCGAGTTCTCCGTCAACAGGTTAGAGGTGGGTGCAGATTCCCAGCGAATTTCGAGAGGGCGATGCACGTTCACGACGCTATGCGGAGAGAAAGTTGTCTGCTTCTTGCGCGGGAGTTGCGGTGACGTCAGAACGACTTCGAGCTCTGATTGGCTTTGATTGAAAGGATAGTGGGTAGACCTCGATGCTACGTGCCTCGAGGTCTACCCTCTAATTTTTTTGCATTCGGCCAATAAGACTTCGGCGTTCTGACATCATCGCAACCCCTGTGCAAGATGCAGACAAACTTGCACTCCGCATTGCAAGCAGAGCCGCTCTCCTTTCCTGGTTGGCATTTTTCTCGTTACTGCCTCTCGGCTTCACTGATAATGTCTCCCGTATGGGAGACAGAGCTTCTGACTAAATTGTTATTTGTGTTATGTAAAGTTGGTGTAGTTTGTTTAATCATGATGAGTCCCGGCTTCTGGAACATTTTTGCATTTAAACTGAAAAAATAAAAGACGCTTCTCTTAAGAAAGGAACGGACAAGGAAATTTGGGAGCGTGGGGAACCGACAGGGTACTTTGGGGAACTCCGGGGTTTGAAGGAACCCATGTTAGAGACTTATGGTAGTAAAGCCTCCTCGTATTACTACTTGGGTCAACATACAAGACAGGAAAACTTGTGCTGCATCTATTTTAGTATTATAGTACCATTTTAGCACCTTATATGCTTGTATCAGCATTATAAGCTCTCTGCTTTTCTTCTTTTTGCTTTCATACAAAGCTGGTGAGCTTGTATTCCTGGTGTTGGCATCTGGGTTAGGGATATACTCTAGCAAAACATTTTCTTTGTAAACTTACATTATTGTAGATGTTTTACATATTACACAAGGTGGGGTGCGTGAGAATTCTTGCACGGAATGTAAGAATGCCAAAGTGCAATAATGCTCAGTCTACAAATGTTTGTAAACTGAACAGTCTTGGTATGAAATGCAATAATGACCTTTTATGACAGTGTCGTAGAAATAATTAACAGCTACGTATGAAAGACAAGGAAAAGTTTGTACTTAAGAACAACAGAGGGTAACGGCTGCATATCTCTCTCGAGAAGCAACACGAATGTAGGACTGGCTACTCTGGTATAGCAATGAAACAGAATGAACTGGTTACATTGTTCATGCTATCTGCTAGACCACAAATTCATTAGTTGTTGGTACTGTTGGTACGTGTTACGTTCAGTTCCAATTGGTTCACTGATCTGTCTTTCTATATTAAGGGAGCACAAAAGTGCTTTTTGAGATCCTCGTTTTATGATCATAACTCAATCGATGAGGTCTATGAATCCTAAAAAAATAGAAATTACATTAATGCACAGCCGATTTGTATCTTAAAGAAGTGATCAAAGTTCCAAACACTTACTGCTGGTGCAAGACGGCAGGTGGCGCTACCGAATTTCGCTGAATATGGTGGAACGACGGACAACACTCGTCAGCCACTCGAGAGCAATAAGTTCCCACCTGGACGAGCGAGACTGGTTGGCCGCTCGTCCACGCGGGAACCCATCGCTCTCAAGTGACTGATAAGCGCCATTCGCCATTCAACCTTATTCAGCAAGCTTTGGTAGCGCCATGTGTGGTCCTGCGCCAACGGTAAGTGTCGGGGTATTTTTTAGCACTTCTTTAATCTGCAAATCGATCGTGCATGAACGTAATTTTGGGTTTTTTTAGGATGATTAGGACTCGTAGATTGAGTTATGACAATAGAATGAGGATCTTAGAAAGCACTTTAGTGCCCCTTTAAAGGGATACTTCAACGAAATTTGAAATATTCCCGTCGTGTTCAAAAATAGGTTGAATATGATCCACAATATCTGTAAATGACAATCGCACGTTTGTATTTTAATCCTGGTGGCTGTATTTTTCGTTATAAACGGCCCACTCTGGCAAGCACTCGGAGAAGGCCCAGCTTAGAGCACGTGACATCCAACGCAATCGTGACGTAGGTCGTCTCGAGACGAGCAAAGCTACGGCGAGGCTGACGCCGAGAGGATGGCCTAGTCGTTCCAGCCACCTAAGCGGCTGCTTTTGTTAGAATTTTGAGTGACGGGTTAATCTTCTATAATCTTGTAGGGGGACAATAGTGACTTCTGCGACACACAAACGGGATTCTCGGGAAGAGGAGAGTTCCTCCTTCCCGCCTTCTCTCGTCGTGGCCGGAGGCGAGACAACCTCCGTCACTAGCTGTCAAGGTTCCTAGACGAGCATTACAAAGGAGGCGTTAGCGACATCCACCAGGTGCTCTTTGCTAATCGTTTAATTCGTTTTAAAATTCCTTTTCGAGACTTTTTTAACAAGATATTGGTATGTTCCATGTGATACTGCTCTTTTGAACAGATATAGATCAAAGAATGAGCGCCGAAATTTCGTTGCAGTATCCCTTTAAATGGACGGGTGTGTTTTGAAGGGTTTTCTTTTAATGCTGATAAGTAGAAAGACGTGCTGTATGTGCAAGGGTCATTGCATGTCCTCACCTTTGTGTCTCAAGTTTGAATCTCGTTTTTGTGTACGTACCACACCTGCGACGACCTCGTAAAATATCGCCGCGCCTGAACTTCAGAGCCACGCGTTGTTGCGTTGCAGAGCGAGGGCTCTCGACCGAAGGCTGTGCCTACCGGGGACACCGAGACACTGAAGTGCCAATTGGTGCGTACCCGATTCTCCACCCTGCCCGCGTAGCGATCAGTTCACAGCCACTTCTCGGCGAGGAGACGCCTTCCGAAATACGTTGGAACTCTACCGTATTTACTCGAGTAATAGCCGCACTGTTTATGAAGAAAGCCTGAGAATTCGCTTTTCCACGGAGCACGCAAATTGCCAATCACCGCGTTCAACAGCATGATTCCAGCTGTTTACAGGACAGAGATAACGTCTTCGTGACAAGATACCATCTTTGTAGACTGAATTTGTATGGAGAATCATATTCTCGATCTGGTTATTCGCTATGTTATTTATGCGCAACGCAATGATTGGTTGTATGTGTTCTTTGAAAAAGGACACGCAAGGGCCTTGTGAATAGTGCGGCTATTACCCGAGTAAATATGGTACGCTGCTTCGTTTCGCCATGCGGCGTGCCGCGGTGGACGCCGTGAGCTGCCGGAGCCAACGCACGGGTCAAAGTGTGTCACGGGACATCCCGGCTGGACGAAGTGACGTGCGGAGCTTGAGGTCACATGGCGCGCGTGCGTGGAACACCGGATCGGCTAGCGTGGGTCCCAACACGCTGCGGCGCACCGAGAGGCGAAGCAAAGTGTGGCGATCCTGAAAGGTAGGCGTAAAGTCTGGTCTCAAGTGTTGGGATTATCTCCTTAGTTCGCGAAAACCAAGATTCTGCACCTGGGGGTAATTATGTCTTCGCCCCATCCGGACTTCGACGGCGCCAGTGACCGACCAAGGACGTCTGGCCCACGGAGTGCGTGACGCGTGTGGCAGTGTGTGAGGGAGAGGGAAGGGGCGTGCCTGAACGTCGTTTTGGTCAAGGCAGGGACGATAGGGATTCCCTACTAGGGATGTGAGGAAAAGTGACTTTATAAAAGCAGCAGCAGGTGGCTGCTACTGTGTTCTCGAGCGCTTTCAAGCGCTCTCCCGTCAAATGATGTAAACTATGTATATATAAAGAGTTACCTTTACGAGACACCCCTCCTGCTCCCTGGTCCTTCCCAATTCCGGCTACAACATGAGTTCCTGCCCTGGCTCGCCTCCCTGCGGTACGCAAAGCGCCCGGACAACCGCTCGGTCCCAACACAAGCTCTCTTTAGATCGATAATAAAAAGGTAACGGTGACGTACCATATTTTCCGGTCTAGGAGTCGAATGGTCCTTCAAGTTTGAAACCCCTGCAAGCGGGTGTTTTCGCTAAAACGTTGGCATACGCCAATGCGCGGCGCCGACGTCGCACTGCCGCGATGGCGCCGTCGCCGGCACGTGCGCAGGCGCCTCGCTCCACATGAATCTGATTTCTGCACACGCGCAATGTGGGGAGACGCCGGCTTGTTTGTAAACGGCATGTGGGCCTACTATGTATGTTGCAGCCTCGTGTAAGTTGCACTTGCGTGTTTGTACGGTCGGCCCGGCGGACCTGCATTGATGAGCCCACGTACAGTATGCATATTGCGATTGCGGTATTTGCACAGGTGGGAGCCACTTTCATTGTTCCCGTCGCCTAATCGAATGAAAAATATGAGCCCAGCGTCAAATCTGCGCAGTTAAAGGGGCGGGGCGTTCCAGTGCTTTTGCTAGAAACTTGTTTTTGATGGCATATCGTTTGTTGGGCTTCAGTCAATAAAAGTGACCAGTTCTAGAGATGATTTAGTAAATGCGCAGCTATAGAAATACCGGAATATCCGGAGAGATAGCCCACTAAAATCGATAGCCAATCGAATGAAATTAAGGGGTATGCTAACTTTCAATGTGCCATTAAAAAGAAAAAAAAGCAGAAGCCGTTTACAACTCCCTGTAACGTCGAATTAAAGCGCAGCTCTTGAGGAGGAGGAGGGGAGGGTAGTGGGGGGTGGGTCAAGTGACCTCAAGGGGGGGGGGGGGGGGGGGTCACATGACGATGCCGGTGACCCGGTGACGTCATCAGTGACGATATGATGCGGATGCTGATGACGTCATCAGTGACGTCACTGATAATGTCATCAGTGACGATGCCGATGACGTCATCAGTGACGTCACGCATCCCATAATGCACCGCGCGGTTATGCCGATGCCGCTCAAGTCGGAAACGGGCGCCTAAGAGCTGCGCTCTAAACAAGTTTAGAAAATGTTAGTGGTAGATATTATGACCCTTGAAACTTGTGATCGCAGGAAGGAGCTATGAATTAAAGATGACTGTCCTTCCCAGTCAGCAATGTTCACTTATCTCCCACTGTGGTTAAGTAGCACCATTTTTGCCGAGGTCACCATTGGCCAGGGCCCTGCAATTACTACAAGTGGGCTGTCTTTCAGTGTTTCAGATAAAATAGCAAATCAGGCCAAAAATAGGGTTGGGCTATCTCTCAATATATTACGGTGCATGGGCACTCTTTTTTTCTTTTGGGAGGGGGAAAATTTGACCAACGAAAATAGTCAATTGCATGGATATTCCGAACAATACTATTTTTGCTCTTTTTAGATGCATGGTGCGTTATATTGAGAACAAAAACATTGAATCTTTGGGCGTAGGAGATGTAATACGACAATTGTCGCTTGAAACATTGTCCGACGGCGCCTTCTGGTGTCTGCCCCAAGGCACAGAAAGAGGGGCATGTCACGATCCTTGATTAGATTTCTAATAGGGAAATTGGCCTGTCACAAGTGTAATTTCGAGTTTTTTTTTTAGGATGCTTAGAGCCTGAGAACAAGTTATTGCCATAAATGAACAATCTCAGAACCCACTTGAGCGCAGGTTCATACTGGAAGAAACGAAACTCTCACCGTCGTTCAAGACACGCCGACGGAAATTTTGTTAAAAAAAACACGACTTGTACGCCGCAAAACACGGTGCTTTCTCATTTGGATGCGACAGGCGCTGAGGAGCATCGGCTACAGCACCGAGATGGTGGATCCGGACATTCCCTTTGACGCCGCTAGAGGCATCATCCCCAACACGGAAGGACGGGTCGAGTCGCTTCCCGGTGGGTCTGCCATGTTTTCCTTTTCTTTTCTTTCTACAGCGATAGCTTTTATCGGTTTTTCTCTCCACTCAAAATGACGTAGGGCACTGTAGGGCATCCGTCCTCGACATCTCCAATGCTTGAAAAAAGATATATTCCTACACAGAGCGCAAGTTTGTCCGCTCCTTGAGCAGGGGGAGCAGGGGTTGCGCGCGCGTCCCGAGGACTCTCATTATTCGCTGCGCGTGCGGGCTTTAGGGTTTTTTTTGCAAAGGGTCTATTGTATTGACACAAACCTCTGTCGTTACCGGTGTCGACAATCCTCCTATTGTTTCTTGGTGGATTTGGCAGTCTCGGTTTGTTAACGCTGGGCCCTGATGAATCATCTATGCGTGCCAAGATTTCTGCGGAAACCTGGCCTAATATTGCAGGTGTCAAAGAATATGACTTAGATGTCAAAGTCTGGCTTTTCTTTTTTTCCCGGAATATTGATGAGCTGCGCGAGGCTCCTCTTCTAATAAGGGTTGTAAAATTCACGAAGTTTCATTTTCTGCCGAAAGACAGAAAACGCATTGATTTAAAGAAAGCTTGGAACCCAACTAGAGTCCAGCCCCAATTATATCGAACCTGGGTATTTCTAAATATTGTCTGCTTCAAACAGTCAGATCATCCCCTTGAAAATCACATGTAAAAGTATAGGTGCCTTGTGCGTCTGTATCGACCTTCACCACCCGAACGATTCGACATATCGAACCACGCTCGGCGTTTCTGGTAGGGGGGCTTTCAACCAACACTGATGTTGCTGCGTGGTTTCCACACACCACGGATAAAGGAGTCTAGCCACGGGTGGGTGGCAAAAGACACAAACAAGCAGAGGAGCTAGCTCTCGAAAATATTCTTCAGAATGTCTCTGCATGGTGCAAACATTGGCAAATGCCATTAAACTTGGAGAAATGTTTAATAAGGGTTACGAATAAAAAAAACTGTACTGAACTTTCCCTACACAATTAATGGCACTCAAGTTAAAGAAGCCTCTGAAGTACCTTGGGGTAACAATTACGAGCAGTCTGAACTGGAATACGCATGTTGCCAATGTGTGTGCTGCTGCAACACTTGCGTTGTGGTCCCTAAGCGCAAACTTCCACTGGCACCCTCCAGTGTCAAGCTCTGTGCCTATAAGACTTTAGTTAGGCCAATTTTAGAATATGCGTGCGTAGTCTGGGATCTGTGTACACAAAAAGCCATAGACGAATTAGAGAAAGTTCAAAGGCTAGCTGCGCGATTCATGTGCAATAGGTAGCGTCGCTTAGACACCCCATCATCAGAAATGTTGAAATCACTTGAATTGGAGTCTTAGAGATCGCGCCGGAAAAATTTCAGATTGAAGTTTTTGTACCTAATAAAGAATAATTACTTTAATCTAGATTCATCACCTTACATAAAGCACATCACACGCCGAAATACACGGTTTAATCATGGAAGTCTTTTAGAGCCATGCCAAAGCACAAACAATATTTTTAAAAATTTGTTTTTTCCTAGGACCATAATAGAATGGAACTGCTTAGAAAAAGACACTGTTGATAGCCCTACCTCTGATGTATTTTTTTCGAGGTTGCGACGATATATGATATTTAGTATCAGTGTTCTGTTGAAGCATGTGTGTGTTTGTGTCTTTGCCATCCCTTCCCTTTTCTTTTTGGCCCCCCCACTCCTGCCTGGGCCCTAACGGGACCTGCAGTATTGTGAAATAAAAAAATAATGAAAAAGAGAAAAACAACGCTGCACCTCAACTCCTTAGCCACCAAATAAAAAAAACGTCTGGCTAGTCAAGTGTGTCGACAGTGGTTGTGCAATTGGCCCCAAGTAGACGGAGTGGCGCCACCTGGCTGCTCCTCGTGACGTAGTAGCCAGGATCACATGACCGCTTCTGCGCTTCGTCAGTAGCATGTTGATTGAGGTGTGTCGTTCGCTATTCACGTTTGATTCGCTAATTTGATTGAGAGTTTAGGATTGCTTTTGACCTAATTCTTTCGTTGTACCTACCTCTCAACCAAATTAAACTTGAGCAGCGCGACATCAGTGGCATTGCGGCCTACAGAACAGTGACCCAGCTGGCCCGGTTTTGCGTTATCACACTGACCACGACCACATCGGTCGTCTTCGTGGTTTCGGGGGCTTGTCAAGTGACCAAACTGGGGGATTCTAGGATGGCATAGTTCCCAACGCAAGTTTTCTTTTCCTCTTTTGTTTTAATTTTTTTTTTTTTTTCATTTGTTGGAAACAGACGGAGCAAATGGATATCATTCGGGAGGATGGTCGAGCGGGTGTCGGACTTGGCATTCCGATTGTTGGTTTTTTTTTTTTTTGCAGTTTGCTCGCACGGTTTTAGAGACGTCCTCAAAAAATAAAGTGTATGTACCTCACGGTGCGAGGGTAATCCAGAGCGTGTTCATTTGATCTGTACATCGAAGAAAGCAGCAAATAGGATTGACGAGCGTGTCGCTGCGAGGAGTACGTTCGCCACCACCGCACAAGACTTAAAAAACTATGGAGACGACAAAGATATAAGACTCACCTTCTGACTGGAAGATCTAGGTCAAGGTTCAAACTATTGGTACAAAATAGGTCCGCCTAAAAAAAAAAAAATGTTGCATGAACATGTTTATTCAGCAAGGCAGCTAGCCATAGGCAGCGAGTGACAAGCGCCTTGCTAGACCTTCCCACCAACTTGAGCGCGTGCTCAAGTCGGTAAAATTGTTGTTGCTTCCAGAATCCACGAATCGAGCGGCCTTCACTGAAAATCGTAGTTTCGAGTTTGTATTTCTTTTCGTTTGCTTCTTGAAGTCGGGAAGGGCACTAGATGTATGCTCGTTGGTCGCCGCGGCGAAGTCTCCGAGCATTTTTGGCAGCCACGAAGCTATTGCAGGATTCCATGGTAACCTACACGCAACTTCCAATCGTTTCGCTCGGCGCACTCGGATTTGTTTTTAGGTCTTGTCCTACGCACCTTCTGCGTGATAGAAAAAAACAAAATATACTTAGCGGGCAGTTTCTGCTGCTACGCGCTTAATCACACTACCGAAGCAAAGCGGAGAAAAAGCCCGATACTGGTCACTACGCCACCATCTAGCGATCGCAGTGCTCCAGTCGGTCCCGCTCGGGGCTAATACAGTGCAATCTCGTTAATTTGAATCCGAAGGGAACCAAAACTTTGTTTGAATAATGCAAAGTTGGAATTACTGGGAGTTTCCTTCTCAGAAACACGTAGAACGGGACCTGCATGTTAGTTTGAATTAGTGAGATTTTACTGTAGTGCTTTTAACACCTTCTTTATCTTTGTTTACCTTTTCTTTCGCCGTTTTTGCTTTGCTGTTTTTATTTGTGCTGTTAGGTTTTATGCTATAGTTATATTGTTTTTGTTTGCTTGCTTAAGGAAGAGTCCTTTTTTATATTTTTTACACATCACAATCACAGTTTGCTCTTTTATTTTTTATTTATTTTTATGTTTGTTTGCCCGTGCTGTTGGTTGAGGTCGTGGCCACGCACCTGCATAAGTGCGGCGACACTCCGCGGTTTTTGCCAACTACGCTTTAACAAGGTTTTACAAGTCGAACTGGGACCAGATGGATCCCAGTTGCAGCTCAGGATGTGGGCTGGTCCCCCATCCCGAGCTGGAACACAGTGGTCCCAGTCAAACTGGGACCAGTGTGTTCGGCGGTTCTTGGACGCTCTATTTGATAAGCTTTCGTCCGCCACAACCCTTGGCATTAGCAGAGACACGCAGAAACCTTAACTGGAGCTTGAGTTGACATACTTTTGTGTACAGTCAAACGCCTGTATAACGAAGCGTGTGGGACCGCGATAATTCTTCGTTATATCCGTCGCGCACTTTAATGACCCCAATAAAGCAGATGTACAGGCTATTAAAGCGTTGTACAGGCTATTTCGTAGTAGAAGCGTTCGTTGTAGCGGCATTTGACTGTACATAATTAGCAACGTGTCGAACCGTTTCACGATCCCCTCCGAGTCCGATATATCCGGGCTCAACTGTAGCCTCAGGGAATGAGACATTCGTGACTCCCAGTCTCTATAAAGTCCCTTGCCTCCGTGCCAGTAGTCTGGCGTGGATTTTATTTTGTTGGTTTTCTTGTTGCGAACCTGTACCAGAAACTTGATTGGGGACTGTCTGACTCTTCCGTCCTCCACATAGGTGAAAAACAGTTCCGTGACTGAGCAAACAAATGTCTTGAGTTTCCCAGTGCCAAAGTTAAAGCTGAAGAAGTCTCATTCTTTATTCGTATCTCTATACAGTATAACCTTGTTACAGCAGACCTGGTTACAGAAGACATTCGGTTATAACTAGGCTTCCATATTTTCAAATTAATTTTTAAAAAATCCGAAAAACACTCGCCGGTAAATTTTTTGTCAATTTTTCTATTTATCCGAAAAACTTCGAATTTCGAGGCCACAACAACTAAATAAGACGCAAAAAATACAGTGTTTTACAAGTAAAGTTTATAAGAGCACAGGATCAGTGGTCCTGGGGAGATGCCACTTCAGTTTCCTTTGAAATCTTGAAGTACTGACAAAAGGGGCTTGCCTTTTAGCACGTCAAGGTTACTTCAGGACAATGGGTCGTGGTACCTGGACCTCATTTATTTCGTTTTTGAATTTTTTAAACATAAGAACACAGTAAAATAAACTTTGAATTTCAAAGAATTGGAAATGTAGCAAAAATAAACTCCGGTAAACCCTGAATTTTCAACGACAAGTATACTCAGTTTAACGTACCCTCCGAATTTCACGAGAAACGTACTCCGGAAGTGTGGAATCCTAGTTATAACATATTCATTTACAAAAGTTTTGTTGGTCTTCCTATCCATGCCATTGACCCAGCTTTGAACACATTCTGGATATTAGGGAGTTTGTAAGCAGTCATTATTTCGAACATTATGCAGCTTTGGTTCGGTGGCAGTGGCATCCATTTTGCAAACTGCTGTCCTTGTGCTCTGCCTCGCAAGATGACCCAAAGCGTGCGGTGATGACAATCGTTAGCACAGCTCAACGAAAAGTCTCTGCTTTTCAAAGTCCGGAAGTCTCGACAAACCAGTGCTCTCCTAATGGTATCCATTCACGTTTCGCCGGTTAGAACGGACCCCTGTCGTAATCCACGTGAAAGTTTATAGTAAGAGCATCTTGCGTTCTGCGTAGTCGTTTCGTGATGGACCAAAATCTTCGATCGCCATTGATGTCTGTCGTAACGAGTTTACACCGTAGTCGGTTACATCTGCTTCGCACCAGGCAACAGGGTGGCACAGCCGCAGGACAATCGGAGAACGGAATGTCGGTACTCTGAGCATAGTTTACGTGTAGTAGCTCTTTGGTTAACGACGCGAGGTGAACCTCACGGTTTCCTTTCCCTTTCCGAAGGCGTGTACTGCAGCGGCTGGGTCAAGACCGGGCCCGTCGGGGTGCTGGTTGCCACCATGAACAGCAGCTTCGAGACGGGCCAGGCGCTGGTCAAGGACGCCGAGTCGGGGCTCCTGGCGACCTCCGACGACCGGGGCGGTTCCGCCACCATCCTGCCGCTTCTCGAGTCCAACGGTGAGCCACGGGCGGTCGTCAGTCCGCGGCAACGTTCTTGGATCTCTCGGTCAACAGGCTTCGCGGAAGGGCATCGTCCGAAAACGGTCCTTCTCTGTTGCCCGCACGTGAGCGGGCGCCGGCAAGTAGCGACCTCGGCGCCGCTCCCGCGGACAGAGGGGGCGGACCGCTTTGGAGCGACACTCTTTTTGCGCAGGCAGTGTTGTTTTTTTTTGCCGTAGAAACCTCGGTAGAATTACATTCTGCCGCAGGCATTGTGCATCCGACGTTCCTTGGGTTCCGTGGCTTCTGTCCTTAAGGGCCGAGACGATTGCGTAGCGAGCGTCGCCGAGCATGTGCACCACGAAAAGGTCTAGGAAGCTTGTGAACTGACCTTGACTTAGCAACGTCGGTCTGCCGACAACCTGTCTTAAAGGGACGCCAAAAAAAAAAGGGTTGTTTGAATATATTTGAATTTTCTAGTGTAGTTTCGAAGAATATGCCATTCAATATTTTTTTCAAGTTGAACTGCAATATTTACATTTTTTTTTAAGTGTCAATCGTGGCAAGTTAGTTCCGTCGAGCACAGTTGCAATGCAGGAAAGCAACACCTGCAAAAGCGAGAGCTGTATATACTGAGAATTTGGCCATTCATTGGGAAGTATAAACGACAAATGAGGAGACGCCATTGGCCTAAAGAGGGCAGGCATGTTCGAGGGCGTCTTCACAAATTCGAATGTGGCCAACCAGAAGCCGGAAATAATACTCTGGCAACGGTCGCGAGAAACAAACTTAATAAGTGCGTCGGAGTAACTCTCGGTGACTGAAAATATGGTGCACGTGATGTTTCAATCACGGTCATCCAAAACCATGGTGGAAGAGCGCGACTAGTGGAACGATCTACGTAATCCATACGACAGGCACCGAGGGGCCGGAATGTGCCGACCGAGCGGTCACACGCTGTCCGAGCAACAGAGTTGAGCGGTACATTCATTTCTTGCATCTTTCTGCACGATCATAATCGAAACATCACATGCACCCTTTTTCAACCATGAGGCGTTACTACATTTAACTCTTACGCGCCTATTGAAACCATATACCTACGATTAAAACTGTTTCTCGCTGCCACCGCTAGGGGATTTTTTTCGGCTTCTGGTTGGTCAAGAGAGCACGTCAAGCCCTCTTTCTGCGTCTGGTGCACACCCTGGCTCTGCCCGTGCCTCCCATTGACCAAACTCTCTCTATACACAGCTCTGGCAAAAGCGAGCTCCGTGGGTGTTGCTTCTCCGCAGTGCACCTGGCTCGGTGAGAAGCGCGCTCAACAGGGCTAACCGGCTGCGATCGACACTTCAAAAAGTACAAATATTCCGGTCGTATGCTTAGGAGGAAAGCAGACTTTCAATGCGGGATAGTGCGTGCGCAAGCCTGGTGTATATAAAAAAAAAGAAAAGAATATTGGGAATGTGAATCTACACAATAGTAAAACTTAAAAATTAAACTGTGGCCATTATGTGAGGGTATGTGTTAGGGAGAGATTTCCTGGCACCCTGCATTTATCATTAATGAGTGTCTTTTTTTTTCCCCTCAAGTTTGAGATTTAAAGGGGGATTCTGGCCATAAAAAACGAAAAATCGCCAAAAAAATTTTCTTGAGAAAATTCCATATTTTGGTTGTTTATTCCATAAACTATCTCCCTTTTAATTGTCAGCCCCTAATTCATCGAGAAAATATGTATAAAAATTTAATTACGAGGCCACGATAGCTTCCAAATGGTGGTCAAAACATAAAATCAAGCCCACCTTCACGCGATCCTCGCTCCCGATTTCATTTTGGCCGACAGCCGCCATCTTTGTCTCATTTTGGAGCTGAATTCTTTTTCCACCCAGAGATACTCAACCTTGGTGGAAGAGAATGTTTACGTAATATTCTACATTGTCAAGAGAGAATGTCTCAACCGCGTTCAGAAGAGGATGAGGACGGCACTGCGTAAAATGGTCCAGAAGAGCAGGGGTGGTCCTGTTGTGCCATCTTGATAAATTCCCGCTCGCCTGCGCCGTGCTGCCAAATTGCGCCAAACTGCGCCAAAGCAAACAAATATGCGAGCGAATTGGTTTCTTGGAAGAGTTTTCGTTTTTGTCTGGCAACTGTGGGAATCCAGTGGGGTTTGGCCATCACAATCCAATCCAGGTTTCTGGCTCTGCGGCATTGTTTCACGGGTTTCGCACCAATTTTACCGACATAACTAACGCAGCACAGTTTTAACAGATTTAGTTGCATTTCGAAGCGCACTACTAAAAATTAGCACACTCATTTTTTTTTTTTTTCATATTAATGTTTAGACGCGTGACACTGTTTTATACAAATGTGCTTGCACACGGTTCCCATTTCGTTAGCATGCTCAGTTGGGACTGCTTGGTTACGAATTGTTACCATTTTTTACGTCAAATGATGTGAATCCTTGATCGTACTACTCGTTAAAATGTCTATACTTGAGAGAAAACCACGAATATTTTTATTTATTATTTGCCTGTTTCACGTGAAAAGACTGTATAGTGCAATTTACCTCTCTATCTAGAGCAGGGGTCTCGAAACCCTGGCTCGCGGATGCGCGCCGTCCGGAGATGTCCGGCCCGCAACCCACTGCTTCAAAAGCAAAAATAAGGGCTCGTAAAAAAAAAAAAAAAAAGGAAAAAGAAAGGCAGCTTTGTGACGCGCCTCAAAAGCGCAAGCGAAGATATAAGAAAACATTGAGAAAGTTTGCATCAAAATGCGGGTTAAGTTTCGTGTCAAATGTGTCATTTGCTTGCCATCCCAATGTAGGCATTGGACTTTTTGAAGCCACATTAACTTGGCTTAGAAATGGACAGGTGGACGTTTTGGAACAGCCCTCATGAGTCCAGCTGGCTTTTCGTTTAAGCATGGTGCAGTAGTGAAAGGCTTAGAGAAACCATTCGATTAGAAAATATTCGGCCAAAACCTTTATTCGCTTTGAATTCGCTCCAAACTCAAAATCCACTACTTGCACATGGCTACTAAAAGGCAGCAGCCTCCTGTGCATCTTTGTTTGTTCCAGACCGAACTAGTACAGTGCCCACCAAACTTATAGGGAATACGCAAACTCTGTCTTGTCTCATGGAGCGACGCTTGTGCTTTATTTGGCAATCACCACAGCAGAGTTTTTTCTTGAGTCTGAGGGACAGCGAATACAGTTGATCGCTTGTTTATGCTAATAGACCGATCTCACTAAGGATTCTATGCATGCGTAACACTCCCAAAACTGTGGTTCACAGAAAGCAGGCACCACTGCACAGGACAGCTGGCTGGGGAGACCGGTCTGGTGTGTATTCGTAAGATGGATGCTGAAGTCGTAGTTTAATTACATTTTAGTTCAACTGCAGTTGTAATTTGATTGTGATTTAGCTCACGTAACCTTAACTTCATTACTTCTTACGGGTCCCTTTTACTGTTCTGGACAAAAGCCTGAATTGTGCAAGTTTGTGCCAACGTGTCTAGTTGTAAGTAGCAAAGGAAAGCCACGGGGAATTTGCGAAAAGCCCGTCGTCTGCTTTCTCTCGCAGACGTGTCGCCCGTGACGTTTGACCAGTGGCTCAAGATCGACGAGTGGGAGCGGACGGAAGGCAGCCGAAGAGGCAAGCCCAGTGAGAAGCTGCTTTCGATTGAGCAGATGCTTAAGATTGCGCGCTCCTGATTTGGGTCTTTCTCCTCCTCTACACTCTCTCTCTCTCTCCTTCTCCAAACCTCCCTCTCTCTCTATCTATCTCAAGAAACGCCCAGCACAGATTAGATCGGTTCTTGGTCATCGAGCTGCGGCCCGCCGATACGACGCCGCTATGCTACCGAGGTACTGGACGTGCGGGTAGGCTTAGCGTGGCAATAAAAGCAGGCTGGGTTTGTCTGTACGGTTTATTACCGAGGCTACACTCCGTCTCACTCGAGGAAGCTAACCAACCTGTCGCGGCTATCCCTTAGCCGGCACTTGGAAAATTTGAATGCCACCGCTCGTTTCGAAGCGAAGATCAAATCTTCGCTGCTGTACGCCTTGAAGTGAAACAGAGGCTGGCACTGTGACTTCACTGCGCGGGTTGCTGCGTAGAAAAGTGTGCCCAAATAATGTCATTTGTTAGATTTTTTTTTTAAGTGCATTGGGAATTTTGGAGGACTCTGACATAGATTCTTTTTATAGTTGTAGTAGAATGCACTTAGTGCTTTTGGGGGGTTTCGTGCCTTGTCATCGTCCTAGAATGTATATGTACATATAACTGTCCTTTTCCATCTGCACTAGATATTTCTATCTTGCAGCTTTTTCGTCAATATAGTACATAGTGTGAACTATGTTACAGCTCGGGTAGACTGGGAGTGCTCTGTACTAATAGTTGAGCTTCTTGACCAGCCATTTTCTGAGATGATAAAAAGAAAAAAGATTGGGAGCATGCATGAAAAGTGGCCCATTGGTAGCGTGACTTTTCGGTAACGTAAATTTTGACAGCGCGATACTCTATATTTGTCCATTAGTACTATCTCAGCCTCATTTACGTTTGGTACTTTGAAACACACTCGGTGTGTTAAGTTGGAAGAAATGAGCAATTATTTTCTTATGTTGGATGTTTCTAATAAACATCTCAGTCAACAAGTTGTGATGTTTAGTTGGGTACTGTGGTGGCAGTATATATTACTCCCGAGTCAGATTGTTTTGTGAAAACAAATAGTTTCTCTGTACAGTGTTAGCCAATAAATTGTTTTGTTTTTTGGGGTTTCCCCAGCATGTTTGTCCTCTCCTTTTCAGAGTGGCTTACCGGCAGATTTTTGAGATCGGTTTCTTCTATTAGATGCATCTCAATCGATTCACTGTGGTTTGCTGCAAAACTAATTAAAGGTTTTATGAGCTTGCCAGAAAATATAAATTATTTACCTGATGACGACACTCACAAGCTACAAAATAACTAGGGTTCTTTTTGGGGGGGGCTAACTTTTCTTTGAATTTGGGGATATGTTTTCAAGGTCTTTCAGTCTTCTCCATTTTTTTATAAGACCAGGTTGAAGGTTACTTTTTGGGGTTTACCGATGACTGAGAAGCCCAAAAAGAGCCTTGTGCACACTAAATAGCGTCCTCACTTCCCACTGATTGAAGTCTTCCCATAGTAAAATCGACATATTTCACAGGAACCGTCTAGTAATGTTGCCCATTGTCACAAATGTGGTGGCTGGGTGTATAGAAGCACCGGAAAACGAGGTAAGTGAACGTGAGCGTAGCTGTTGTTGAGGCATCTCCAGCCCGCGGCCGTTGAAGTTTTAGTCGACTGACTGGCTGCTGTAACGCTGCCAGGGTTGCGGCAGACGGCAGCATGACACGGTTGTGGAGTCATCGGCTGGAAATCAAGGAAACTAAATTAAAATGTGGTAAACGCACCAGTCTGAAGCATGTTTGAGGCACCGTGCTTGAAGCAACTGCTACATGCATTCCTGGAATTGCGGACACTTTTTACGGCGAATGTTGGTGCCCGCCATGAGACTACATTGATGCCAAATAACAGCACGAAACATGACAAACTTTTTTTTATTATTATTAACCCACTGACATTTATTGGATGGATATAGATGTTGACGGCTGTACCCTTTATAACAGGCGGTAGCTTGCAACACGCAACCTAAAAACCTTAAAATAAAAAAATTTCGTTCCTCTTAAAGGTTGACCAACAGCAGAAAGGAGGAAACTCCCTCGATTCCTCCTTTCTGTACGAAAAAGAGGGAGACATCCTTCTACCTTCTGCGGGGAGTAGCTCAAAAATACGCTTCTATGCAGAGGAGGAGAAAAGAGTGCGAGAGGGAATTGAGAGAAGGACACTGGGGCCTGTTTTTCTGCCCAGCAGAAGACGATTCCTCAAGTCAGCATTTAAGCCAAAGTCTGCCTTTAATTGCAAGTCGGCCTTTAAGCCACTAGGCTGGAGGGGGTGATTGCCAGGATGACCTTTGGGGGATTGGGCAAAAAAACTAAAAGCGTTGCCCGCGTCTCCTCCCTCGGCGAGGGAGTCGCCAATTTTCCTCTGATCAAACCTTATCGGTGTCGCCCATGGGGGACAGGATTGAGATTTTGGGCCAGAGCCACATGGGAGGGAGTGCCAATAGACTGATCTCCAGCCAGTCTGGCTACGCCACCGCTACCGCAATGCATCGACGGAGCTTTACAGTCTTTCTGCACGCGCGACAACCTCGCTGGAGCTCGGCATGTACAGAGCATGAGACTGCACGAGCTGTTACGGGCACTGCAGGCTGCTTCCTGTGAACTAAAGTTATGGCGGGATCAGTCTATTTTCCTCTGTCCCGCCTGTCCCCCAGTTCAGGGTTAGCTCCTCTTTCCACTTTAAAGAGACTGACAGGGTATTCATGCTCGCCAAGGTTCTTATTTGTACATGACATACGAGAGCCCAACAACTCTGAACACAATTTGCGACTCGAAATTTGTTTTCTTTCTGCCCGAAAGCCACCGATCGAGAACTGGCCAATTTGAGGCGCGCTCAATGTCTTCTCCATGGTCACATGCCATACTCTATGGCAGGCACGTAGCCAGCCAGGATTTCGTTTCGGGGGGGGGGGGGGGGGGGGGGCACCCATGACAAAATGCTGTACAAGGGGGAGGGGGAGAGTAGGTCCCAGCAAAATGGAAGATTGATTGGGAGGGGGGGGGGGGGGGGCCTCCCCCTTGGATACATGCCTGCTCTATGGTTTAGAAACAACCACCAAATGTAATCAGTCGTGGGTCATCGAAGGCACACACTCGGTATTAAAAATAGAAAAAGAATATGATGCCCATTTTTTCTGGCTTCTAAAAAGCTGCAAATGCATCGATTGAAAAGAAGAAAAAAACTTCCAGCCTTTTCACTCTGGTGAAGAAGGAAGACCAGCGGAGCTGGACAATGAAAAGTAATGGCCGGCCGCAAGTCAGCAAGCCAGAGTGGAAAGGCTGCCGCCATTTATGAGCGACGGCGGCAACCAGAGACGTGGCTTGCCGCCGACGCTCATAGATGACGGTAGGTGTCTAGAGTTTGGTGTCGATATTTCTTTGCGGGGGACACATTCCTGGGGAAACTAGCCCTTAACAGCTCCGCTGTAAAAAAAAGTTGCACAACCACATGACTTTTGACAACCGCAACTCTCTCCTCTATTCTTCCTCCCCAGTCCAGTTTCAGTTTCGAGCAGGTGCATTTCTTTTATTTTATCGAAAATATGCGACACTGTAGCAAACTATTGATTGGGTAGTCTTCTGACACCATAAAATAAACTGCCGGGCAAAAAATAAAAAAATATTTGGGGGGTGGGGGGCTTCTGTGTTCCTTTAAAAGGCAACTCCGAAAATAGTGCAGTCTTCTTCAGTATCGCCCAAAAAGACCACAAGTCAAATATTACAACCCAGTTCTGTCTAAGTGTTTCTTAAACAATACGGCAAATTTTGCAACGCACAAAGTTGCCAAAGTTGGCCGACTCTAGTGGGCGCATTGAGGCGCAACCAACAGCGCAGTCAAGGCTATGGCATGGGCATAGCTAAGATTGAGCTAGACATCATCACCACTGCCCCTTTTTGTTTGTTTTTACTTCTCCGGGCAAGCGTAACAGGTAACGTCAGCAATGTTTCCTCTCTGCACTCAGCGGTGTCCACGTGACTGGCGTAACGCACCTGTGCAGCGCGCTTCTTGGGACCCATTTGGTTGTCCCGCCGTTACTGTTGTCTCCCACGTCACCGCCGTCATCGTCTCATCGTTGGGATTATTGTATCTCGGAGTTTTGTTCGCACTACAAGCGCAGACCGATGCCGCAGTTGTGCAGATGTCATCGAATGTTAAAGACACCAAAACGTGATGAAGAGTGCTCTGCAGACGACACTTGCGTCTTGCACACGCCCGCCCCAACGGTGACTCGCCAGCCCGCCCATCGTTGCGTAGAGGATCACGTGATGTCATGTACCACGTGATAGCCATGTTTTTGGCGGCCCGAGGCCAATGTTGCCCAACCGAGCCAAAGTTTCGGTTTCCGCTTATGTTTCCAGTAAGATTTAACAATATATATTTTATTTTTCGCGAAGCAAAGGACGTAGTGCTTTTTATTAGTGGTTCTTAACTTTAACAGCAAATGCTGGAGAGAAGGTTGCCTCGCTAAAGTAGAAAGTCGTCGGAGGAGCTTCCCCAACGAGGTTGGGCTTCCCCTAAACTCTTGTCAATTTTCCCTAAACAAAACTAAAGGTTGCTGGGAATCCAATGTTACCAGACAAAGCTCAGAATCTCCCAAGTTTGTCACATTCCCGCCTCACGCCGCGCTTTCGGATCGAGCATGTAAGTAAGGTCTAGTGTAGTAACGCCACACTGCTATGTCGTACAGCGTCCACGGCTGCTACACTGGCTCACTGTTATGCAAAGCAGGGGTAGGGTCCTACGGTTATTACAACAAGATTAACTTCCCGCAACAACAAAAAACAATCCGAGTTGTTTGTGGCGCCCTCTACCCCGCACTATGCTGCCAGCTCTAAGAAGTAAACGCGAGGCAGGCCTAGCATCACATTAAACAACAAATGGCTGCCGCAGGCTGGCGAAGGAAATTTTGACGTCGGTACTATTCGCGAGCTTGTACTACCCCCGTGTCTGCTCGTGAGCGTCCGCCGACGATGAAACAAGACATGAGCGCTACGGAACTAAAGGACCTTGGGAATAAATTCTTCAGCGCCCGCAAGTACGAAGACGCCATATCATGCTACAGCAAAGCAATCGTGAGTGGCATTGCTTTCTGAAGGCCTTTGTTTTCGTCGTGTGAGCAACTTCTCGAGTGCGGCTATGAAAAATTGGGCTTATTTTCAAGCTGTTAAAACCAGCTTTTAAAGCTCGCAGTCTTCATCTAGTCACAAACAAAGAAAATGCGTTTGACGGCCGTTATCACGGAGTATCTTGAAGAAAAAGAAACGAAAAAATTGGCTATCGGAAACTTTCGAGGTTTTCACTGGTCATTTGTGAGCGGTAGTAGAAAGTTGCTTAAATGCTGTTCGTTATGGGTTAGCTGTCCAGACAATTTCATAATCAAGTTACGGTTTTGTATGGTTTTACGACGTTAGATGTTTGGTCACAAGCAGTAGTTCAGAGGTAACGTAGTTTGTTTTTAATCGATCACCACCGCAGTCATGGTCATACCTCGTTGACGGCATTCTGTCTCGCAGACCAGCGCGGTGCTGTAGAAAATGAATGTAGCTGAAGGTATTCCGGCGATAAGTAGATAAAACGGCTTTCGTAATCCGTCGCTCGAGGTGTTTCGACAGTGATCACAAACGCTCGATCACAGGTTCCCCGTGCTTTATCTCGCACATAACCCGTCATGCGGCCTTGTTGTTTGAAGAACCATCTCCACTTGAACGGTCATTCGCTCGCACGGAGTACTTTCGTTTCTGGCAACGGCTCAAAATAAATTATCCGTCACCTGCCGCGCCTGCGCGCCGACTTCGCGAAAGTTTCGGAAGAGATCTCAGCTGTGTGTGATGTAAGTCACTCAAGCGGTCACTCAAGCGATATCTTTCAGGTCTCTATCGTTTCGTCAAAACGATAGAAGCGAAACGTTTCGTCGAAACGATAGAAAAGTCGTTGACAACTTTTCATGGCACGTTTCGTCGACACTCGTTATTCGAATTGCATGCTGTAGGGGCATTTCGTCATGCGTGTGTCACTGGGGTGCGCGTTAACCCACCCTCCCGCCTGCGTTCACGCCACTTCGTGACGACAGTCTGCAGTGGCCCATTAAAAAAAACGTTAACCCACCTGACCGGCCCATACACTCCACTTTGCGGCAACTGTCTCGTGCAGCTTATTTCAGAAAACGTCTAATCTGAGCTTTCGATGAAACAATCTGTCTCGATGAAACATCGCGTGTCGATGAACCAATCTTTCAATGAAACACTGTTTGATAAACTCATTGCCACCGATATGTCCTTTGATTTTATTATTTCCAAAATTGTTGACAGGAAGAAAAAATATACACGTAAGCTTGTCGTGGGTTAAATTTTAGACATTCTACATGTTGAATTCATCATTACCGTAATGAGGTTTTCTGAGGGGCACATAGCATTAAAAATACTCCAACTATCTTTAAAAAAAAAAAAAAAAAAAAAAAGATTTATGGTTAGTAAAAAAATATATTTTCATTGTGAGCTTGTTTGTTTGTGAATTCCAAAATTATTCGCTGTCAAGAAATTGAAAGGATCAAGGGGACATGCTGGTGAAGGTGTGAGAACACATTAGAGAATACAAACATGTAGGAACAGGAGACGGACGTTCACAGGATCTTTCACTGTGAGCAGCCAAAAATCCGCACGCTCGCAGCCAAAAAAATTTTTCGAGGGCCAGGTGGGCGTCGGGTTAAGGCCATAGTGACGGAGTGGTGGGTTATTTGCCGTCTGAGAGAAAACTGCCTGTATTATGCTCACGATATAAGCTCAACCAGGAGCCAGTTAAAACGTCCTCACCAACAAGTCGAAGGAGAGATGTGATCTCCAGAGCAAGTTCGTTTCGATGCCCCCTAACCGTCACTTCTACACGAAGCCGCCGCACTGCCAGGGGTGGATTACGAGGGAAAGCCAACCCATGGTACCCAAAAGATACGTCTGACAGACCTGTTACGGTGCAACAGTGCAACAGAAAGACTGCTCCCCGCACTGTTCCTCCTCGGTCGTAAATGCCGACATGGCCCATATCTTGCGCAGTTGAGACCCATACTCTTAATAAAAACACGCGTAAGTTGCACCATATCGTACCAAAGCGCACAGACACAAATTTGGGGAAAGAAACTCAACTTGTACATCATAAAATATGGTAGATGCCGTAATCCAGTGCACGCGAGCTTTGCTATCTGCGTGGTGTCGCCTGAACGCCCTATTTTTGACCAGCTGTTTTCACGCAGAAAATCTACCAGATTTCGAGCCAAACTATGTTTTTCTGTGTGGTTGGGCCTTCATAGAAATATTCTGAGTAAAGATCTTGGCAAGCACCCTTGTCAGTCATACTTGGATAGTAATTCAATTACAGTAATTGAATCGCTGTAATTGAATTACTTTCTTGGTAATTGTAATTAATTACTTTCGGCCAAAAAGGAATTGTAATTGTAATTAATTACTTTCGGCCAAAAAGGAATTGTAATTGTAATTTAATTACTTTCTAGCATCAGTAATTGTAAAATTTCAAGCACAATTACAATTACTTTTGCAAAACTTTGCGGCGCCGACAGAACCTCTCTGAAAGCCTCAGCGCTCGCACAAGTGGGTTAGCTCTCGGTGAAACACTTGCACAAGGACACGCACTCAAACACGCGCACAACATAAATAGCGTCACATTGTTTGTTGTTTTGTTGCTCGCACTACGGGCTGAGAGACAATCCTCATTGGAGCCTACCTCAACGGCGCCGTGTTGCGCTGTTTGCTGTGCGAGCAGAAAACAATAGCGTAAACATGCCAAAATATTGCAAGAAAAAAAAATTGAGCTTCAGCTTTCAGTTGAGCTAGAAAATTTTAATTGCCTATGGAGTTGTTTTTTTTAGCCAGCTTTTTACGTTTTTGTTTTAGTACTCTTGCATATTTGTATCTTTGTATTATTTTCAAGTTTATTTCCTGTTGGTTTTACTTTGTATATTTTTTGCGTACGTATTTTGGAAACTGACCTCGCACCTGTGCATAGTGTTACCAATGATTCGGGAGCCCCGATTCGGTTCTTATATTCGCGACTCCAGCGACCTATAGGGGGCGCCACCACCAAACAAACATGGCGGCTGGGTCCAGGTCGCGTCGGCTCGGCCGGGCCGCCTGAACGGGTGGCGCATTCAATTTAACAGAATTTCTCTTGTTTAATGCCCAAATTTATAGGTATTTGAACTGAGACGGCTAAGTGTAGCCGGTGCACATAAACTTGCAGAGCATAGTTTTGTTTTCCCGGTGTTTTTTGTTCATTTCATGTCAAACTTTCGTTTCGGAGATGTCGTTCAAAACCGAAACTATGGGCTCCGGAGAGACGAACATAGACTCTAATCAGTTTTGATCATCTAAGGAAAGCGGCGATGACTACAGAATTGTTCCACCGAGAGTAATTTTCAGCTAACTCGCATGCCTCGACCATGTGACTTATCTGTCCGCGAAATCGAGCTTTTGTGCGTATCCACGTTTGAGAAACAGCTCCAGTCGTCTGCTCGGTCAACAACACAGGCTACAGGAAAATTACGAAAATTAAGCAAGCGCTTCTTGAGCCAAGGAGCATGTTCACCCGCTGGCGCCCCACTAAGCAGCTGATACTCGTATTTTAATTCAGGTTTTAGTAGCAATCGAGAAGTCATTTTGACGAGCCGGTTATGTATTATATTACGTACTATGTCCCACTAAAGCGATATTAGTATATTCTTCGGGTTGAAATATGAGCTGAGTTGACTAGCTATTAGCTGAACTGCTGAATAAAAGTATATTTGACAGACAGAGAGATACTACTTAAACTTAGCCAAATGGTTCTAGCCGGTAGCACGGAGACTAATGCAGCCAAACTGAAGAGAGTCTTCAACGGAGATTCACGCAGAACCTCTCTGCACTGAACTTGACTTCAAATCCTGAACGAAGAAAATTAGTATTTTTTTGTGGCCGGTCAACCTGAGCAATAGAGAAGTATATTGCTGCTGGCGTTGACGGATATATAATATAAATATTGGAGGCGCGATAGATCATAATGCCGTGACGGCTTCTAACTTTGCGAGACGCGTCCCCCACCTTTTGAAAGCAGATAATTTCCCTCATTAATCATATGCATCAAGCAGGTTTTCCTGAATCAAGTAATTGCGAAATCAGAACAACTTCTTCAGTGTGGTCCAGAGGCTTTTTCGGCAAAAAGCAGCCAAGATTAATAGCCAACGCACCGAACGGCGTAGGTGGCTCAAACTTAAATCTAATCGAACACAACCAAAGTAAAAAAAAAAAAAAAAAAAAAAAAAGAAAAACAGCTATTGAACCTTTTTATTCACTTGACTGCAACATTGGTGTTCCCTCCAGTGAAACACCTCGTCTGTCGTCCTCAGTCCACTGTTCTACATCCTTATAAAGAAACCACTTATCAGTTACCAAGTAGTCATCACTTCGAATGTGATTCTAGACAGACAAGAAATCAAAACGGTTTTCCGTGATTCTATCTAATAAATCGAAAGCACGCGACCGTGTGTTGTCGATGGAGTAAAGGGGCTTTCAAACACGTGATGGAAGGAAACAATCTACTGAGGCTTCACCACACTAATGAACACTCGGGCAAACTTAAGAAATTTTCGGACCTTCGTCGAATTACATTGTTCGCCACCGCGCCGACAACACGTGTCCGCGAAAGCCGCCAAAGACGCGGAGGGGCGCAGAGCGACCTGGACCGGCTGGTTCCCGGTTTTCCCACTTGGTGGCGTCCGTTTTGCTGGAGTCGCGAATATTTCTGAGCCATTATAATTTCAACTCAATGTAAATAATTTACAAAACCATGATGTTTGTATGAGAATGAGGTCGTATTAGCGCGTGTGGATTTTAGCTTTATATTAACACTTTTAAAATATTCATATATGACTAATTGTTGCATTTTATTTCCCGGGCTAAAAAAAACTTTGTCAACTCAATTTTTTTTTTAGTGATCTGGCGTCTTCCAGCATATGAACTAATTTATAATTATTTATAAAAAAGTATAAGAATCTGGTACTTCGTTGCCTGAAACTGTCAATTTCCATCATGAATTTAACATAATATATAAAAGGAAAGTACTATACGTGGCATTTATGCACTTAAACATTGGGGCAAGGAATGTACAAATGCGTTGCATTCTATACAACTTGTTTAAAGTTATATTGCCCAAATCGGGTTGCTCTCAGAAATAGTAAAGTAATTGCATTACTTTTTAAAAGTAATTTGTAATTGTAATTAATTACTTTTCACGTAGTAGTAAATATAGTTGTAGTTAAACTATTTTTGAAGCAAAGTAATCGTAATTGTAACTAAATTACCTTTTGAAAGTAATTTACCCATGGTATGTTGTCAGTGTCCATTCAGTCTATAGTCTGTGAAAGATTAAAAGTTCAGGAGAAGCTCCTCCTACCACTTCCCACGTTAGCAGTGCGAATAAGTTTGCTCTGCTAAAGTGGAAATGGGTTCATTGTTTTAATGGCTGACGGAAGTCGGGATAAAAGTTTTCAGAAGGGAGGGGCAGATAAGCTTTTTTTAACTAGGTTATCCAAGCTACCACCTACTATAAAGGGTACAGTCATAAGATATGTGAGAAGGAACAGCCCATCATGCTTGTTGGGAGCACCTGCCATTCATTAAGGATCTTCTGGTCCAGACTAGGGCCAGAACTTGCAAGTTTTGATTCCAATCTCTTGACCCTCTTCTCTAACACGGGTCAAACTTTTTGGCTAAGGGGCCGGACTGGGGATCTGTCGCAGTATAGGGGGGAAGATATTAAATATTTCGGTATAAATTGGGAATACTAAAAGTAAAACAAAAAGGGGATCACACAGACTCAGGTCTCAAACTCAGCTGAATATTTATTCTCCCAGCCTCGCTTATAAAAACAACAAACCTCCATCCCTCAGGCGCAAGACGTCACACTGCCAAACACTCTCTCACTCCACCCTTTCCACAACTCCCTCCGCAGTCGCGGGTTTTACAATGTTGAAAGTTCACCAGCTTGCTCGCATTTTCTCTGTAATTTCTAGGAATACTAAATAAAAACCTAAATAGGTTATTTAAATGTGAAAACTTAAACTGTGTAGCAAAAATTTTAATCGGCAAAGTGGATAAATACATATACCATAAAATCCCGAAAGATGCCCCACCCGCGAAAGATAGCCCGCCCCCCATTTTTGGCTTGATTTGTTATATCTTTTTAAAAACCGAAAGATAGCCCACTCCTAGTAATAGTAGTGTCGGGATCAATGATGGCCTCGGCATATATGCGGCTAGTTTGCTATGGCAGGATATAAGCGAACATTGCTGTCTGGGAAGTACAGTCATCTTTGCTTCGTTGTCCTCGCCATGATAACAAGCTTGGAAGGGACACAACCTAAATATCGCAATTTTTTTAAAACTTTCCCTGATTGTGCATTGAAAGTTAGACCACTGAGTATTTTCGCCCGATTTGCTCTTGATGTTAGGTGGGCTATCTCGGGATTTTACGCTACTTTAGTTTTAAAATCATTGTCGCTAATTAAAACATGAAAAATGATTGTGGCCTAGGAGACCCACTGGGCTTAAGTAAAAAATTTAGCATATTCACAAAGGGCAGAAGGCTAAGGAGAATTGTAGTTCTGATAATGACAACATGCAATAGTTGTAATGCAGGAATCTAAGCACGATATACGTGAGAAAGCAAAGGAATTTTAACATAGGTACACAGGCATGAAATAAGGAACTTTGAATACTAATGCTGGTGCAGTAAATAATATGGCGAAAGAACCAATGCTTAGATGCAGTTTTTTTCTTGAAATATTTTCATTTGTGTTTTAATGCTCATACAACGCCACTTTTTTTATGCGCGTTTATTTTTCATTTGTAGCAGCGATTCGCGGGCCAGATCTAGAGAGATCTCAGCCATCCGCAAACCTGGTTTTGGAGACCCCTGCTTTAAAGGGGCACTGACACGTCAAAATCTTTTGATTCAAAGCTATGCCTGGACATTACCCTAAAAATTCGAAACGCGGGAATACAGTTCCCAAATGCCGAGTTTGAAGCCCGCGCGATCCGCGCCAGTGCGGTGATGTCAAATATTGAGCGGTCCTGCGAGTCGAGTTTCTTTTGTGCCTCCGTTCGCTCCGCTCCGAAAGGCTGTTGCCGCCGCGACCCGAAGCGAGGAGGGGAGGAGCGGGAGAGAAAGGCGCCAGCGTACCGGGAAAAACCGGTTTCCTCTGTGCGTGTTGTGCTGCCTATCGCTGCGAGCAGACGACGCTGTCCCGGCGGAGTCACAACCGAAACTACGATACACAGACACCAAACCCAGTTGTATTGACCGTTTGACGATTTCCTTTTCGAAGTCTGAAAGGCTGTCGGGCACCTAAAAAAGACTACTTCATCCGATTCCCCGACTCACCGACCATCCTCTGCTACATGCGTCGAGCGCCGCCATGTTTTCCGAGGGAGGATAAAAATCCAGGAGGCGACATCACACTGGACTCCGATTTTTGGTTTTTCAAAAAGTAGTGCGTTCACAATTGCGTTAAAAAACATGTTTTACGATTGCCGTTACTAAATGTTATAAAAATGTCGCCTACAAAGCTTCAAATTTTATGATATTTGACGTCGCAAATCAAAAGAAGCGAGGAGGTGAGAAGCGGGAGAGAAAAACGGCAAAAATAAAAAAATGCGCGGGCGCAAAACGTTTTTTTTTGTGATGCGGTATTTTTATTGTCTATGACTACAATTTGCATTGTTTTAGACAATAAAAAAATACGACCTTTGGGGTGTCAGCTTTAACAAATCGTGAAGTAATGCGAATCGCAGACCACAGACATAACAAAAGGGCAGGTGGAGCGTTGTCGCTCATATTTTTCACTGTTGTATGGCTAGAGTTACTAAATCAGCTTTGTTTTAGAACAACAACATCTCGGTCATCTCGTTGCTTGAAGTCGTCGTCAGTTTGGAGCTTTACCTGAGAGTGTGGGAAATGCCGCTCTTCTGCCCTTCAGAAATGTTGGGACAGACCTCAAGAGAGCAAAACGGTAGCGTTCGAGCTTTCTGGCACCGTGTCTGAAGCTCAGGAGGTCTCATTTCTAATTGTAACTATCTTCAACTTAGTGAATAATGCACACACACACACCCCTCCCAACACCCCCTAAACACAACACCTCTCAACACTAAAGGCCCGTTCACACTCTTGCACCGAGTAAGACCGAGAGAGACCAGACCGGTTTTTAAGCCTCTTGCGATCTCTTAGGTCCAGCTCCGCTGCAGAGCATCCGGTCCTAAGAAGTTGCAAAAGGCTTAAAAACCGGTCTGCTCTCTCTCGGTCGTACTCGGTTGCAAGAGTGTGAACAGGCCTTAACAGAATCCATCATTCCCCCCCCCCCAGTATTTCCTACGCAGTACACAAAGCTATGGTATACATCCCTTGCACGTGATGTCATATGGCCGTACTAGCCGCCATTGCTCCATACAATGCTCCTTTGCCCATACATTCTGCAGCATACATTTCGTACCATCAAATTTGTTGTTCTCGCCAAATATCGCAGCCAAAAGAAGTGGCCGCGTGACCTGGAGCCAATAACATGCCACCAGTGCTTGTCGTAGTCGCGTGTCGGGATTGGCAAAGCAAAGTACATGGGCCGAGTTCTAGACGTCGCCAGGGTGCGGCTATCATCATCATTGCAGTGATTGGGCACGAGCCACTACCCGAATGCGTGTCAAGTTATTCGTTATCACGAGTCCATATTGTATGCTCGCGCAATGCTCAAGTCCAATCCATGGGCTGCGGTCAGTGTCACCGCTCGGGGAACTATGCCTACACTACAACTTCCAAGCTACGTCATCAAGTTTTGCGAAGGAGAGATTGAACGAAAATGCTCACTTTCATCCTTAAAATCACACCGCGATGGAGAAGTCTCCTGGTCAGTGGCGTCACGTGCTAGTATACCTTGGTCCTACTAGAGCCAGTAAGTGCTTACGCTTTCCTCTAAACGTGGGGTGGAACGATGTTCAGCGAGTTGGAATGTTTTTCACTTCACACCAGTAATGTGAAAAACATTCCAACTGACCGAATATCGTTCCACTGCACCTTCAGAGGGAAGCTGAAGCACTTTTCGAGAATTCTCGGGAGCAGACTACTGTAGCTTTTTGTCGCGTGAATTCAGTTGTCGCACGTAAACTTGGGCAAAAGTCGACGTAAACTGCATTTACCTCTCTGCCACCTGTCATCTGTCCAAAGCGTCGTCACGCCGTCGTCGGCGTCCCCGAGCCAGCTTAGTGGCTAGCTCTCCTCTCTGCCCCCACGTCTCCTGCGCTCGACGCGCCCTCATCAAAGTTTTAGGTCGCGATTACGACGTTCCTACCAAAAAGATTGAAAGAAAACTTAAGAAGCATAACGTTTGAGGTGCTTGCATTAAAACTTTCACCGTTTGTTTTTTCGGAATCAAGGATCTCTTCAGCTTCCCTTTAAGCATAGCTCACCCAGAGACTTTAGGTACAGCCAGGGACGTCAGTTCCGTCCAGTTTACCCTTCTTTCCCTCGCCGTGGGCGTCACAGATCAAGAGCCCGTCGACAAGCACGTACTTCACGAACCGGGCCCTGTGCTACCTGAAGCTGCACCAGTGGGAGCTGGCTTGCCAGGACTGCCGCCGCTCCCTGGACCTGGACGCCAGCTCGGTCAAGGCGCACTTCTTCCTGGGCCAGGCACTGCTGGAGCTGGACAGCTGCGATGAGGCCGTCAAGTACCTCCAGAGGGGTAAAGCCAAAGGGAAATAGAATCTGAAGGTTTTTTTTTTTTTTTAAACAATCATGTAAATCAGTTTTATTTTATTTAAATCAAATTTATTTTATTTGCACCAGATTGAATAGCGATTCTTAATCACGACTGATCAATCCGTCCAGTCACTCGTAACACTACAGAAGAAAGTTACTGTAAATTTATAGTTTAATTAACCACCTCTTGTTGGGTAAAACCTGCCATGTAACGTAACTAGCTTGATTTTTTTTTTTTTTCGTCTGTGAGAAGAAAAAAAATTGCTTTTTTGCTTTCTGATTTGCTTGCAATAGGACACTGCTTTTCTAGTTTTGGTTTCTTTCTTTTTTTTTTTCACATTGTTATTTACTCGCAATGGGAAGTCATAAAGAAAGCACAATGTTCCGATTTGTTCAGAATGCAACTGCGTCGCGCTCGTGTTCAGGGCGATGTAGACCTCCCTTGCTCGATAAACGCTTTATTTAAATACAAAACAAATGCACATAAAAAGCATCAAACGACACACGAGGAGTAGATAAAAAATATTTTAGGATCATTTTTGCGGGGAAAGTTAGATTGAAGTCTGCTAAAACCGGTCTGATTTAAATCACGATCTAAATCATCTTGATTTTTATTTTCCACCCTGGGTGAGGCAGAGGGCAGCGGAGCCCTTTGTACGCCGACTCAGCCCTACGATGGCGGGCCACTGTGGTGTTGCCGCTCTCGGTACTGCGTACGCGCAGTGCCTCCATCTCGCGTGTCAGGCTTCTCCACACGTGCAATGCCCACGCCTGGTGTGCACAAACGTGGACTCGCTTATAAACAGCGTGCTGGTGTATACCGAGAGGGTTTGGCCAATGGGCGGAGCTTGTCGCCCGCAAGCAGACTGAGACGCCACAAAGTGGAGGTTTTTGGTTTCGGCCACTTCCGTGTGTGCGCTAGTCCAAATTCGCAATTAGAAACGTGGAATTTAATCCGCAGACTACATTCCTGTAAAAGTTAAAATTTTATGCGGTGGGGTCTATACTAGGATTCATTTTGTCTAAATAGTTCATTATGATGAGATGTCACGGATTTTGCGTATGATACAAGCTTTGTTGTGAACGAATAAAGGGAGCATCGTTGATTGCGTGCACAGTGCCAGGGATGGGTAGTATGTCACGTGTCAGTATTTGAAATATGTATTTAAAATACTTTGAGTATTTTATATTTCATATATAATTACAGATTGACTAATCTATTTGTCAATTGTATTTAAACACTGTACTCTTCTTTTTAGGAAATTGGAAACAGCGCGCAAAAAGACGGAAGACAACGAGAGAAGAGCACAGGACAAGCGCTGACTGTCAACTAAAGTTTTATTAAAAACGGCTGAAGTTTTTAATAAAACTTCAGTTGATAGTCAGCGCTTGTCCTGTGCTCTTCTCTCGTTGTCTTCGTCTTTTTGCGCGCTGTTTCCAATTTCCTAAGTCATGAACCAACTCGCTTGCATCGCCACCTTAATACTCTTCTTTGCTACGAAAGTTAGAAAAACCGCAAACCTTGCTATGCTTTTCACAGCCAGTGTTGCCTATAATGTGCCAAATAACTTATTTTTAAGGCTGTACACTTTTTTTAGCACTTGATTCTTTATGGACTCCACTTTTTTGGGGCACTGTCTTTTTATCTGGGGTAAAATCTAAGTCTAAGTGTTCTAATTGTGGGAACAAAATGTACAAGTAAAATTATTTTAAAATGATCAGATCCCCCTCGCTGTATCTCGTATTTGAATAATTTTCTTGAAAGTAATTGGATACACATCGTAAAGTACCGCGCATCCACCTATTCCACGCTAAGTGCCCATCTCCAAATTTGTAAGATATGAGAAAATACGCGCAGTAAATTTATATGTCAACTTGATAGCTGAACAAGTGCCCATCCCCCCTTTTTTTGCAATTATATCCAAATTTTTAATGGGCGCTTGCTTAGCGTTTAACGGTAATTAAATGTTTTTCTCAAAAGTATTTTTCTTTTATATTTTTACACATTTGTGCGAGTATTTTGCCCATCCCCGTTTAGCAGTGCCAGGGACGCTTGCATTGACGAGGAATTCTTTCGCCGACGACGGGTGAATCTCCGTGTGCCTAACTCGGAGTGTGGGTGTGCAGCGAGTGACCTGGCCAAGGACCAGAAGCTGAACTTTGGGGACGACATTGCGAGCCAGCTGCGCACGGCCCGCAAGCGCCGCTGGCAGCAGCAAGAGGAGAAGCGGCTGCAGCAGGAGATTGAGCTGCAGACCTACCTCAACCAGCTCATCATCAGGGACAAGGAAAGGTGGGGGAGCCAGCTGCACCCATAGCTCATCATCAGGGACAAAGACAGGCGGAGAGCCAGCTCTGCCCGTAGCTCATCATTAGGGACACAGACAGGCGGGGGAAGCCAGCTGCACCCATAGCTCATCATCAGGGACAAGGACAGGTGGGAAAGCCAGCTGCACCTGTAGCTCTTCATCAGGGACAAGGACAGGCGGGGGAGCCAGCTGCACCCGTAGCCTGTAGCTCATCATCAGGGACGAGGATAGACGGGGGAGTCAGCTGTGCCCATAGCTCATCATCAGAGACAAGGACAGGTGGAGCCAGCTGCGCCCGTAGCTTATCATCAGGGACAAGGACTGGCAGGGGAGCCAGCTGCACCCGTAGCTGATCATCAGGCACAAGGTCAGGCGGAACAGCCAGCTGCACCCGTTGTGCATTGCAGCCTGCAGGTTGAGAATACCAGGACAAGCTCCAAGTTGTGGAGTTGGGCTAGTTGGTTTAGCGTAGCTTTCCATAATACCCCGTGAGAGCACCCACCGAAAATGAAGTGATAAACGGCGAAAAACGTGGGGTTGGCATCTTTGGGGATGAGACAGAAAAGTTTTATCCGAAGAATAGCGATAAACACGGGAGCATTTCCTGCAAATCACGTGACACGGGTGGATACCGCAGATTGCGGACGCAGCAGATTCAGGTCTTATGAAGTGATAAAAAGATGCAGGAACCGGCTAAGGACTCGCGTGTCACGGAAGCCGATACTGCAAATCGTGGATGCAGCAGATTCGCTTTTCACGGTGCAACAAACACACCTCCCCACAAACTTGCGTATCGCAGGAACCAAAATCGCGGGCAAAACACGCAGGAACCTGCTACGAACTTGCTTGTCACGGGTAACGTTTCCGCAGGTCATGCAGTTGTTGCGATTCCCTTCGGACATTGCGCGACAGAAATCGGAGGGGTGGGCGATGTTTCGGAATTATCATCTCGAGGATATTTAGCCAGAAAAATAATATAGGCAATCTCTCACGCAGGTCGCTCATATGGGATTTTATGGAGGAGGGAATTTCTGTAGAGGAAAGAACATACAAACATGGTAGAGGGAATTGTGGGAGGACATGCTCCTTCTGCAAGGTCCTTCACTCTTTCTTTTTTAGCAGAGCAAATGCCGGGGAGAGGGAAACCACCAGCTATGGCGGTCAGAGAGTTTTGTGGGAGGAGATTGTCCCGCCGTTCCCAACATGCAACAGACTCTAGAAGCTGTCTGGTCAAACTAGCAGCATCAAACTAAAATCTGGATACAGACTCTGTGCAAACTTGTTTATTTCTTCAGTTTTCAAAATGTCATACTGTCTCAAAAGTTATTATATAATAAGAGAGACACATACACAAAAAAAAAAAAAAAAAGATGTGCTATGCATTCTAGTTGTAACACAAAAATTAGTGCTCGAAGTATGGCCTACTTGTGGGTCGTTTCTCTAAGGCCATCGTGCAGCCTCACTTTTCAGCGAGGAAGAACATCATCTGGGCAGCATCCTCTCATAACCTGGCACGTAATGCACATTAGTGCATCTGCATTTATCTGGATCTCCTGTCCTCAACGAACACACTCGGGCCCCAGTCGAACGCTGATGCAGCGTTCGAGAGGGCTGGGACGGGGGCAAAGAGGTAAATAAAAGTAAGAAGCGCAAAATGGTATACCTGTCCTTCAAAGGTCCGGCAAGACTGCCACACTTTGCACGGACACGTCGGTCCCCACGTGCTTCCAGCCAGGTGGACGAAAAACCCAAACCGGAGCTAGGAAGTTTACCACGTGACCAACTCTCGGATTACTCGAGACTCGACACGTGCAGCAAGGCATCCTGCCGACCCTTTAAACATTCTCTCGTTCATTTTAGTTTAACGACAATGGATCAAATTCATTGCGAAGGAGCAAAGTTTTCAACGTTTTTTTTTCTGACTTTTTTTAATGTGTTTTTTTGTCTTTTCAGGAAAGTGCAAGAGATGAAGATGAAGGGGGCACGCCAGATGGACGTGGACAAAGTGGAAAACACTCACGTGCGTTCGCATGCAGTCTCGTTCAATCCGTTCGTTCCAGATCCTCCAAAAAAACGCCGTAGCTTCACTCGTGTAATGCGCAGACAAGCACTTGAGCCTGTGTGGCACATTGAACTGCACTTGTGCCACATCTTGCACAGTTTCTTAAAGCAAGCACGAAATGCGAGAAATTTCGCTCGCCGTAGCTGAAAGGGGTTTCGGCTTCTGGCTGACAAGTGCGGAAAACAAACTCCTCAGCTTGGGAAATGCGGAATGTGTCTTTTCACAAAAGAGGCTTTTACGCGGCTCGAAATTTCTTCACCGTCCTCGATTTTCTCGTGAACCGATGGTCGCGTGTGTATGGGGCGTACCCAGGCTCATTGAGAGCTTAGGAATGGGTTACCTCGTTTGAGTTGGGCTTGCCAAAGCTTGAACGTGCGATGCTTTGCACGCTAAACTGTAAAGCCTTGGAAGTAGAGAAATTGGAAAAGGGGAAAAGGGGCACAGGACTTGTCACTGGACGAATGTAATCTGCCCAATCACTGCTGCGTACGTCGACGCTTCAAAAACGTTCCAGAAGTCTGGACTCCTTGTTGCCAAAAAAACTTGGACAAGTTGACGTGTCGGTATTAAAAACTTTTATCGGATGGCATCATCTTGCCTCGCGCAACTGGTGCTTTACGGACACAATGTAAACGACGCCACTTTTCTGGCGCCGTGTGCACCGTAGAAGCATAATCGAAACACTGGTAAAATTTTCGCCGGGCGTACGGTCGTCTGCGAGGTGGAGTTCCCCCCGTGTTCCACGACAAGATTGTCCGTAGTTGCAGGCACTCGACTACCCCATTGGGTAGGGTAACTCCTGATGATCCGATGATAAGTTCATCTGACGAACACGAAACGTGGCTGGTTAAATCGCGGCGGAATGACTGCATGGACATGAGAGTTGTGTCGGCTCCAGCCTCAGTCAACGTGCCAAAGATGGACCCTTTTTGAAATGATGCGTAGATTATGTGTGGCTGCCGTTAGGTCGTGCACTGTAAGCACGCATTTGACGCGAGCGCTTCGTCTGCGTTCGGAGCGTACTCGGATCGGAACGCATTCCACACGAGTGCTGCGTCGGTGCTCGGCGCAAACTCGGAACCGATCGCGGGCTTCACGCCGGAAGCAATGAGACCAACTAATGGCGGCTGCGCATAATCTATGCGTCATTTCACGGTTTTGAAAAGGATCTATTGAAGTTGAGTCGTAAATTGTGGCCGCGCCTAATTTGCGTCTGTTTTGACAGGAGAAGTACATGTCGGAGCTGAACAACATCTTCGCCAAGAACGACGACAAGCGGCGGGTGAGTGCACGCTGCCATTTCGTTGCTTAGCGCAGAGCGGGCGCAAAGTGGCAACGGGAGCGGTCAGAAATTGCGACTTCTTCGGCTTAAAGGGGCACTGACAACCCAAAGGTCGTATTTTTTTTTATTGTCTAAAACGATGCAACTTGTAGTCATAGACACGCAAAAAAAAACGCATCGCGAAAAAAAATTTTCCCGCGCGCGCGCGCGCCTTTTTAGTTTTGGCATTTGTATTTCCCGCGTTCACCTCCTCGCTTCTTTTGATCGGTGACGTCAAAAATCAGGAAATTTAGAAGCTTTGTAGGTGACATTTCTATAACATTTAATAACGGCAATCGTAAAACATGTTTTTTAACGCAATTGCGAACGCACTACGGCCCCTCTTTTTGAAATACCAGAAATCAGAGTTCGGTGTGATGTTGCTTCCTAGATTTGTATCCTCCCTCGGAAAACTTGGCAGCGCCCGTTGGCGAGTCGGAGAAAGACCGTTTTTTTTCCCGCCGGCGCCTTTCTATCCCTCACCTCCTCCTCGGTTGGGGTCGCCGTGACAACGGCGGAGGTCCGAAGGAAAGTCGAGTCGCAGGAGACCGCAAAATCTGACTCACTGCACTGGCGCGGATCGCGCGGGAACTTCAAATTCGTCATTTGGAAATTGTTTTTTTAATTCACAAATACTGAATTTTAAAGTTTCAAATTTTGAGGGTAATGTCCCGGCATCGTTTTCAATCGTTTCGGATAATAAAAAAAAAATATGATTTTGGTGTGTCAGTGCCCCTTTAAGGTGCAGTGTCAGGAAGCTGGGGTTACATGGTTCTGCTTTGTTGCAGATGGTCTTGACATTTCTGGAGAGCTGATTTCAGATTAAGCTTCCTATGGATGGTGGTAGTGATTTTGAGCAACAGGAGGGCTGAAGCATCGTTGCTCTGAAACGTGGCTTATGTAGTGTCTAGGGAAATAAATAAAATGCGCTAAGGACGAGGGCGGAGGTAGAAACAAGAACGACACACGGAGCGCAACTTCCAACTGTTCATTTGGCGCAAAACACAGCAATATAAGTAGCAGTAAACAGCTCGCGACAATAAAAGGGAGATTAAACAGGACCATCCAAAAAAGTTATTTCTTTATCTGATAGTGAAAGTGATTGCATGCTTATGCAATCGTGCCCTTTCTTTTTAATGAAGTCGGCTTCCACGAGTTTTCTATCCGTAATTTCCTTTGCTCTTGCGAGAATGCGTGTTTTTCGCAAATCAGGGTAGCAACCGCACTTGTTACAATGCACTGGCAGATGGCCGCCTGAGTGGCTTTTTTATCAACAGAAAGAGTTTCTGGGCCCTCAAGCTGAAACATCGCCCAGTCTTGCCAATATATACACTCTCCCGTGAGAAGGCGGTATTTCATAAATAACACCTGAAGTGCATTCAGTGTATCGATTGCTGTGCTCCTTTTTGCATTCTTGCGTGTTCGCTTTTGGCTTCATCATAGGGCACACTTTACTGAGTTTACAAGGCGCCGAAAAGACGAGCGAGACACGGTATCTAGCTGCCACTTTTTTTTAGGCTATGGGACAGGCCATGATGGTACAGAATTACTTACACGGGCATTTTTTTACCTATACTGCTGCATTCTGCGCCAAATAAACAGTTGGAAGTTGCACTCCGTGTGTCGGACTTGTTTCTGCCTCTGCCCTCATCCTTAGCGCATTTTATTATTTCCCTAGACATGAACCAACTACTGTCGAGACTGGTTATAACGAAGTCAATGGGAATCGTAAATGACTTCGCTATATCTGCCATTTCGTTATAACCAACTTCGGTTATAACGAAGTGCAAAAGGGAATGGGAAATCGTGATCGCTTCGCTGTAGCCGCTATTTCGTTATAACCGGTCTCGACAGTATCCTGCCAAAAGGTGTTACTTATGTAGTTCTAGCCAGGGCTTCCCTGATCACGTGGCCCTGGCTAAGCGCATTGTCTCGACCTCTCACACCAGAAACGTGACGTCCCCGACTACCTTGTGCGGGAAGATCAGCTTCGAGATCATGAGGGAGCCCGTCATCACCCCGAGCGGAATCACGTACGACCGACGGGACATTGAGGAGCACCTACAGGTGAGACGCGGTTTGGGGCGTTGGGAAGTGCGGCGAATCGAACTCGAAATAGGGCATTATATTCCTAACGAGCGTGTTGGTAAGATGTACTAGATAACAGAAAGTATAAAACATAGAGGACGAAACACAGACGAGTACATTCTTTCATGAAAGAATGTACTCGTCTGTCTTTCGTCCTCTATGTTTTATACTTTCTGTTATTTAGAAATAGGGCAGTTTAATGGGCAGAGAATTGAGAAGAATCAAGAAATGCAGGGGAGAAAGAGACATTTAACTGCTCTTCCCTGACCCTAACCAGGTGGGGAAACATTTCCCAACAATTCCCCCGGTGTGTTTTCCTCATTCCCTATGCCTCATAGGGAATGAGAAAACATTCTTGGGGAAATTGTTGGGAAGTGTTTCCCCAGCTGGGGAGGGTCGGGGAAGAGCGGTTTTATCTTGCATTTCTGCTGCGACACCTGTACGGAAAAGGCTTCATTGTCTGACTTTTAAGTGAGGATCCTGACGAAAACTGTGAGGCTTGCTCGCAGGAAGAAGCAGCCGCTGTGGGGCATAACGAGCGGTTCCACCGATGGGGTATTTTCTTGAAGGAAAATCTCTAGCGTGTTTAGCCGGTATCTTTTTCCCCCCGTGTTCATCAGTAAGGATAAGGTATCTTCCCTGGGGAAAATCTCTACCATGACAGCAAATAGGTCATTTTCCCTGGGATATTCTGGAATCTTCAATACACCGCTTCTGTACCTTCCTGCGAGCAATATGATGTGCACTGCATTCTGGGAACCAGTTGGCTTTGAGCGGAGTGGCACGGTTTCGGTGCGGACCGACCAAGAAACGCCATACAAAGCGTTTATCTCTGGCTTTTGCACGGGCTCCTCGTAGACGCCCTGCCCGCATCTCGCGACATCTTCTTCTGGCCGCATGCCTCCTCAATTTTCGTACTGCAGCACTTTTTGTCAGGCTTAACTCATATCTGGCAGAGTCTGATGTCAATATCTGCACTGCATAGCATCTGTCTCGAGCAGGAGGCGACATACACTGCGGGAACTGCCGTGAGCTTGCTTTATTGTGCGTCAGTGCATACATTCATGAAACAATCTTTTTGCAAGTAACGTATTCGCCGCTCCCGATGCTAGAGTATGCAAAGTAAAACTCGGAGACTCCGTCCAAACGGCCAAAGCGAATAGGCTCGTCTTTTTATGCACTGCGCCGCAGCAGTGCTGGAAAGTGAAGTAGGCTCTCACTTACATTTTATTGATCAGATTCGCGTTCGCGCCCAAACTTGATGCGCAATAGCATGGGCGGAACCCCTCGCATGAGCAGTCTTTGAGAAAGCAACGAATCCAGCATTTGCGTGAAGGGTATCGTACCGTGTTCACCGGTACAACAAGCTTAAAGATGGGTGTACCGAGGACTTTTGCCGTTTGCGCAGGGTGGACGCCAGTGCGACGCTAAACAGTTCTTTGTTTTTTAGTGCTTCATTTTGTGCATGGGCGGCTCCACGCAGACGCTGGTTCGAAAGTTGCGAGTATGAAAACACGTGATTGCGTGTGCGGGCAAAATAAGCCCCTGCCTCCCGACAAGAGGAGTTACATCCTGCTTCCTAGATGCAGTGGCCTGTGAGTGATTGAGTTCCCCCACCCTTTACATGCATTGTGGCTTATCTGCAGCTTATCTTTCACTCTGAAGTTCTACGAACAAGCTTCTTCACTCTTCCTTTCTTGTGGCCCTCACATTTTCATACCATTCCGATCCAGGCTTCCAACAAAGGGCAGCAGTTATTTAGAAGAAGGAATAAAAACTCGTTGATTATAAAAATTGCAGTGATCAAAGAAGCACCCAGCGAAGAGGCACCGTGCAGTGCGAAAAACATCTCGTTTCCTGGTCCTGGAAGGTTCCTTCGCTAATCCTCCGGCGCACAGATTGTGACGTGTCCATTGTGGGGGCACCCTTTTTGCAGGCTTATCTTCATTCACGTGCTCGCGCAATGAACCACCCCACCATCTGAACAATGCGCATGGACTCGTGCCCGACTTTCTTAGTTCTTCTTTCCATCCTTCGCTTCCCTCGCTCGAAGACAAAGCCGAGCAGAATATCGAGTCTGTTCATCCGCCTTTAAGAAGAGGCAGCAGATCCAAGTATGTATGGGTACCAGCAGCAACCGGACGGTTTCTTTCTGCTTTCCTCCCTGTTCATGGGAATAACTTGTTTTTGTTTTCTTGCTACAGTAGAACCTCATTGATAGGTTTCTCAGGGGACCGCAGAAGAAAAAACGTATCATCCAAGAAAACGTAACAACCGATAGCGCACTTAGGGGTCTCTACATGAGATAGAAAGCAGCTCTTATACAATGTTTTATTTCATGTGTACTTAGAGAAATGTTGAGAACTCAGACTTGTTCACAAAAGCGCGTAATATAGGCGGATATTACGCGCTTCGAATTGATGTTAAGCAGTAAAAGCCATTTCTCCAGGAGCCACAGTCCTCTCTTATTCTCCGCGCAGTTGTGAACATTTACGTAGCAGTGCAAGGTGTCCAACGCAACGATCGCGTCCGCAGACGTGGGCGCAGCGTAACCCTTTGTTTCTTGCACAACATCTTCATCACTTTCTTCTCTTTAAAACTTTTAACTTCTAGAGTGCCTTCCTTTTTCGCGATGCCATGACAGTCGTGAATGGGCGCAAAGCGCACATACTCCGAAACACCACAGTTCACGCAATCGAGCGGAAGAGAAACTAGAAGCGCAGCGTGCCTGCGGGTGCACGTCGTGACAGAGAAAGAGAAGGACAGATGAAAGAGAGACCGAGCGTTTGCCGCCTCGCCAGCCTCGCTCCCTGTCCGAGCAGTGCTCCAAGGTCACACCCGGGCAAGATGGGAAACTGTGCCGGAGCTCAGCAAAGCCCAGCGAGGAGACAGAGAGACGGAAAAGAGGGGGAAAGAAGTAAAGGGAAGATGGGCGTCTGTGTGTCCACATGTGCCATGCGACCCGCATTGCATAGTTCGGCTTTGCTCCATTAGCTTCGCTTCGAAGCCAGCGTGGCAGCCTGCCGCCCGGCGCGCCGCGATGCCAACACTTTTGGACATAACAACCGGGAGAAAAAAACATAACAGGCAAGAAACTAATACATGTATCTCTAGTAAAACGGGACCGACGTTTTTGAACGTAGCAGCCGGGAAAACATATCAACTGAGAATGTGTCGAGGTTCTACTGTATTTTTATTTTTCTTCGAGATACCCAGACTCACAACTTTTGAGTGTTATAAATGCACCACTTCAGGACACCTTTGTGGAAATGTTTCATTGCGCTCTGTTCATTGTCTTAATTAGATGTCATTCAATTAAAACTTTGGAACCAAGCTAGTTCGTTCGTGATTTTGGTGGTATCAAAAAGCGCGAAGAAGACACTAGGCGATAGAGTGTCGATGAAATCGGTTGAAAGTTAGCTCCTGTCCGTGTCGTTTGGGTCTCCTTCACCCCGTCTCTTTTGCGCTTTTTAGTACCGTCGACATATATCGTCGTGTTTCTTGGTGGAGTAGCACTCGCGAAACATCCTGTGTAATTGCTTGCTAATGATTGTGGTTTGGATTGACCGATTTTGTTTGTCCGTGCCTCGCATCCCAGAGGGTGGGGCACTTCGACCCGGTGACCAGGACGCCGCTGACCCAAGACCAGCTGGTCCCCAACCTGGCCATGAAAGAAGTCGTGGACGCCTTTCTGGTCGAGAACGAGTGGGCTCTAGACTACTGACCCCCCCGGCGTCGCCGGAGCAGACGCCCCCAGCAGCGTACGACGCCTCCGGAGAAACCACAGATCAGCGACGGAACCCCCGTGGGTCCGTGTCTCGGCTACGTTTTCCTGCTGATTCATCGCTTCCGGCTCGCGTGACGCCCTCGCAAGTCGTCGCTCTAGACTCTCACGTGGCGGCACGCACATCTCCCGCAGTCTCTTCTCGGGTTCTCTGAGCCCCGACGCACTCGCGGACGCGCCGGAACGTGTCTGCGGACGCGACACACCGACCTCGGTGAGTCGCGGCGTCGGCGGCGACGACGCACCGTCTTCGTTCTGACGGGCGCAAAATATACCGGTAGTGGTGCAGTTTTACTGGCTCGCACAGACTCGGTCCTACAAAGCGGTACGGAAATCACGTTTGCGGCCCCTTGTCTAGAACTCGGCACTCGCATCGCTTGCTGCCCTTCTTTTTTTTTTTTTTTTTATTGGTTGCCCGTGAACTAAAGCAATGTGGCTTGCAACACTTTTTTTTTTTCTTTTTTTTCCCAATGTGAAGTTTGTGTTGTCTAACTTTTAGCTGCCATTTAGTGGCTTTTTCAGCACTTTTTTCTCCTAGAGGTAGAGGGGGTTATTGAACCGCAAAAAAATGAGGTGCCAAGTCGTTTGGATTGTTGTCGCTTTATTGAATTGTTTCGTGAGGCATCTACAGCCACTGAAAAGATGAGAATGGTTGGGAGGAGCTTCGGTTGCTCCGCGTCCAGCGCAAGCTTCCTACCTTCGGCATTGCATCAGCTTCGAGCGTGCACGCGCAGCCAAAGTACAGCATGTCCCCCAAAAATATTCACCGTGTTTTTTTTCTCCTCTAGCGGTCCAAACTAGACGCCAAAGTGTCAGAACTAGCCGCCAGCCCAATTCGAAAGATGCGAGTGATTTTCTGAAAATTGCAACGGGGAAGCGGGGCCCGTCTTCGGTAACCATCGTCATTCAGCTCGACGTGTCCGAGAGGGTTGCCGTCGGCCGCCGCTCTCCCGTCGGACATTTCGGAAAATCGCTACGTAACTCCTTCGATTAGGCGACGGTCGGTTCTGAAACTTTGGCGTTTGGTTCGGAGCGTTTGGGCGGAAAATGGGCATTCGGCGATGCATAGTTAATTTTTTGCAGTGAAAAGAACCCCGTAATGTTTTTGGGGCGTCCCAAAAAGATGCTTTGTCGTTCTCGTTGGTCTGTAACCGTAGTTCTAGAGCCTAATGTTTGGGAACCGTGAACGCCGCCCATCAGTCTGCGCGGCTGCGTTTCTCTCGGCGTCGAAGGCCGTCGCACCTCTTACAGCGTAGCCGATGTCCGACGGACCGTCGCGTTTTGGGGCGGTTTGGCCCGCTGGCCCGAGCGAAGGAAGCGTCCTCTCGACTTCCTAGCGTTGCGTTTGGAGATTCCATCGTACATTCTGGTCCAACTTGTGCGGGGTGAGGCGGTAAGGACCAGCACGTTCGGCACGCCTTGCAAAAAAAGAATTTCAAGCGTAGGTACCCGAAATCGGGCATGCAAACATTGTTTCGCAAGACATTTTATGTCTATTTTTGTTTTTGAGCTCGGTGGTACATGGCAAAACATTAAAAAAGAAAAAATGGCTGCCGCATATTTTCCATGTCGTACCAGCCTGTTTGTCGTCTGCACACCGGTTTACGAGCTTGCCCCCGGGTGGCTTGCTGAACACAGAAACGCAGAGGCTGGTGACAAGCGAGGTGATTGCGATAATTCGTAATTTTAACTAAATATACGAGCAATGGCCACCTGGCAGCAAGCTTGCAAACCAGAAGCCCTTCACATGCTCCAGATTACAGCTGCCATTGCTGACCTTCTCTTGTCTTACCAAGATGCCGAGTCATCGGAGCGGGCCTTGATGAGCCTCCACAAAGGCCTACGCTGGGGACAAGGGCACAGTTGCAGCGTTTGATTTACCTGCACCGGTGCAGAAAAGTGGAGGGCAGTGTACTTCCGGTCGTGTTTCAGTACGAATAGCAGAAGTACACTGCCCTACACTTTTCTGCACCGGTGCAGGGGGTGCGGGTAGATCGAAGAAAGCTGTACCCATTTTCACCTCAAGAACCGTAGTAAAAAAATCCCGGCTCCTCGCGGTGCATTTTTTGATTTCCCCCTTTATGTAGGGAATTAAGGTATATGTAGGTGAATTGTAAATTAGATACATGTTCTCTCATAAAGACGTACACTTTCCGAACGCCAAAACCATTGCTTTTTCCTCCGATAACCAAATCTTGTAAGAACTACTTCGTGCCGTGTATAGACAATGCGCAAAACTTGCTTTTTCCTTGAGGTGAAAATGGGTATAGTATAATCTAAAATGTCAATAACCTGTCCTGCTGTGGTAATGATGAAGTGAAGTGAACAGAGTAAGAGGAAACAAAAACTGAAGGTTTGTGCCCATGCACAGCTGCTGCGAGGCGTCTATAGGACATATAAAATGCACGTCCGCTGTCTTTGCTATATTTTCAATATTTTGTACACATCTAATTTGAACTCTAAAAAAAAAAAAAAAAAAGGCTTCAAAACTTTGTTGCAAAGTGGCATTCGCACGCCCAATTTCAGCTACGTATGTTTGGACTTCGAAGTTTGCAAGCGTGTCAAATGTGCTGGTCTTTACGGCCTCGCCCTGTACACAAGTTGAGTTGTACACGTTTTGGTGCTTTCACTAGTGCTGCCGCTGCTGTTCGTAGGATACTCTATGTTTATAGTTTTTTAATGTCCCCAGTTTGTTTGCTCCTCTTGGTTTGAGGACCAACACAGTCCTTGCTATGTATTATATCTCCACCGCGCTTGCTTCGACAAATGTCCTCGACCAGCCAAGACAGGGATGCGCATCTTGCAGATGGTATACACTCGTTTTGTTTACATTCTCTGGGGGAAGTAATGGCTGTTGCATCCAAGGCAAGGGTCTGCGAACGTCTGTGTGGGTGGTGCAAGAGGGTGCTTGATGCTTGAAGGCAAATGGAGCCCCCGGTATTACTCATTTCGTGGTTGTCGTCAGGTTAGTCATTGTGTGTGCTGTTGCATCCTGCTCTGCAAGGTATCGGATGTGTGAAGTTCCCATGTTAAACTACCTTTGAAGATTGTCTCCCTCATTGTTGCCTTCTTACCTGGCTGCACCATATTTGTCTGCTGTTTTTGCAGCGAATGTGTTCCTTGTTCGACAAGAATGTACCCAGGGCTGTTACGAGCAACCTGTACATAATAAAAGAAAACTTTTGAGTTACTATTATTTCAATGCATGTGTGACTTTCTGTAGACCCCTTTCAAATGCGGGCCCCGTCTGTTAGAAGTTGTAGAATATCTGGACGATGGTGGATAGTGGATGCAGGATACACTGCCCAAGTTAGAACGCCACAAATTTGACTAATACCAGTACCAGTGCCAGCTTATCTAATTTATCTTATCAATCTACAGCTTATCTGTGATGTTGCTCGATATGTCATCGTGCAGTGGTTCAAAGCTGTTTGCACCTGCCTCGGATGGCTGTCCCGTCGTCCAAGGAAAGAAAAAAGTTTTTTTTTTTTTTTTTTGCCCACAATGTGCGAAGAAACTAAAGTAATAGATGTAGCACGGTCGCGCAATGCGGGTGGAATGGTGCCGTCACGTACCTGAGGACGGAGGTGCGACGTGGTTAATTCTCATAGCCATCGTGGTTGGCGTCGTGGATGCCACTGACGACTGCCAGCAGTGATCCGTAAAGGAAGTGGGTAAGCGCGGGGGAAGTTTCTAAAACCATCCAACATTATGCGTAGCAACTGGATACTACCAAAGTGGGATTTTGCAGAACGGGAGTAATGCTTGAGAACAAGTCTTTAAAGCAGACGTCACTGAAGACTCATTTCGTCGCGTCGTTACTGGCAGGATGCGGGCGCGTATTTTCCCGTCCGCAAGAGAAGTCATTTTGTTAAGTTGTTTGAATATTAGGCATTCAACAGGTGGGATTTTAGATTGTGAAGAATGAACATAACCGCTGGGAAAAGATTGGCAAATAGTACATCAAAACTGGTTTAAATAAAAACTGAAGTGCCTTGTTACGGGCTCTAGCTGAGCAAGTTGGTTCATTGCTTGTGAATGGGGTCAGCTGAACATGAAAAACACATGTTTTTCCTGTTCAGCTGGCCCCATTTACAAGAAACTAAAGTAACCTTGCACACTTCAACCTTACTTTTTAAGCATTGGCTAGGTGGCGCAAGCTGCCGCCCGAATAAAGGTTTCAGCTTCATTTATTCACTTATCCATCCACCTTCAACCTTGAATCTAACTGGCCAATGAGAAAGCAAGAGCTCACATCCTACAGTTAACCGTACTCGTCAATGTGTTCGCGACTTGTGGGATGTGTTCCCGAAGATAGATTGTGCGACGAAATTCAAAAGGCGACGCCGTCTCCCACAAGAGTGATGAGGTAATCGTCGTTACCGCTAATCATTCATTAGCTAACCACATAAAAATAGAGCCATGGAGGACGGGGGAAGGGCGTCTTCGGACGAGATGGACGACAAACGTCAAATGGAAATGGCCTACCACTACCTCTGTCATTTGGAAGAGGCACGTCTATGGCTGTCCTCGTGCATCGAGGAGGAACTGCCCGCGGCCACGCAGCTAGAAGAGTCGCTCCGGAACGGCGTGTACCTGGCGAGGCTCTCGCATTTCTTCGCACCCGGTGAGGTTCCTCTGAAGCGCATCTACGACATCGACCAGACAATCTACAGCGGACGTGGCCTGTGCTTCCGGCACACAGACAACATAAACCGCTGGCTGAACGCAATGCGCGCCATAGGCCTGCCCGAGTACTTCTTTCCGGACGCTTTCGACCTCTACGAAAAGAAGAACCTGCCCAAGGTCATCTACTGCCTCCACGCGCTCAGCCTCTACCTCTTCAGGCTTGGTAAGGCACCAAAAATCGAAGATCTGTTGGGAAAGCTAAACTTCTCTGATGACGAGGTAGACCAGGTCCGGCGCGGGTTGGGGCTGAACGCCGAGCTCCAGATGCCGGCCTTCTGCCAGATCGGCGGGATCCTCGCCAAGGAAATGTCCGCGGACGCCGCTGCCGTCGTCGCCATCAACACGGCCATCGACAGGCAGGAACTAGACCTGCTACTGGAGGCCTTGTCTGCGCCTTCGGCGCAACTGCGAGAGGTTCACTCTGAAAACGTAAGCAGGTACCAGGCAGTCCTGGAGAAAGCCAAGCGGATGAAGTCGGACAACATGGAAATCCGGAGCCTGGAGTATGCGTACGTACCGGACATGTATGACAGGCTCCTGAGTCTTGCGGAGGTACAGGGTTACATACTTGAAACAAACGTCAATGTGCTACTGACTTTGATTGACGAGGTCATTGAGGCTGAAGACCTGGACCGGTTCCGGGCACTGGTGCTGTCGAGGCCAGATTTGGGGATCCAAGACGTCGTTGCCGACAATGTACCCGCTTACTTCCAGGTGAGTTCCTATTTCTACCATGGTTCATCCTTCGTTTGGATAACGTGCCATAGTTGCTTCAGCTTGGGGAAGGCAATTGGGGAAGGCAAGCATGCTCAGTGGGGTAACCAATAAAAGGAATGTTGTGTCATTGGGGCAACAGCCATTAGGAGCCTTTTTCAAACACCTCCCTGTACTATGATCAGTTATACTACTGTTATACTAACAGTATATGCAAAAACTTTGTTTTCTGGGAAATTGATGCTTGTCACTTCAGTGTTTTTTGTTTTATGTTATGTGCCTCCCAAAGGGCAACTCTTTTATATGGAAAAACAGCATACAGCAACTTTTTTTATTTAGAAAGAAATTTTAGTATTTGATTAAAACGCTTCTCCCGTGATGTCAAATATCTCTGCTACCCCCCCCCCCCCCCCAAACCTGACCTATAAATCCCCCCTGCTATGAGATGGTCTTAATAGCTTTCCTTAGTTGGAAAATATTTCGCATATACATGCTTATCTTGTGGAATCTACCAGACAAAATTTATCTTTGGACAGAAGCGTAACAGACCTGGAATAAAATATAAATTTTTATCTATTGTGGCACACACTAAAATCTGACTCATTTGGCACTATGTTATATATAGTAAAAGGTATGAGTTTAGTCTCATAATGTGGAGAGCAAGTCGTCTGCTTCTTGCACAGGAGTTGCGGTGATGTCTGAATGGCACCGAGCTCTTATTGGCTGATTGAGAGAAATAGTGGGTAGACCTCAATGCTAGATGCCTTAAGGTACACCCACTATTTTTTTTTTTTTTTCGATCAGCGAATAAGAGCTTGGTGTTCTGGCATCATCACAACCCCTGCACAAGAAGCAGTCGACTTGCTCTCTGTATAACCTAATACAAATCTGCACAACATAGTTGAAAACACTGCCATTATGAAGTACTCAGCATTACTCACTTCACAATATATTTCGGGGTAGCCATATAGAAAAGAGGTCACTTAAAGAGATACTGAACCGAAATTTGGATTTCGCAAAATAAGGCCGCTGAAGCGTTGAATGGGACGCTAAGAACTCCAAAACATCACTCATACATCGATATCTCAAACGGATGGCCATACTTTTGGAAAAGAAGGGCACAATCAAACGAGGGCTATGACATCATGGTCCTCCTAGAACATTTGAGGATGAGGGAAAGCGGCATCAATTCTCTCCTCGATTCAGTTCACCAGCTTGACGGGACGTAGCGAGGAGGAGAGGGAATAAGAATCGTGACGTGACTTGTCTCGTCGGCTGTGTTCAATTGCGCACTTCTTTTCCAAAAATACGGCGATCCATTGGAGATATCGCTGTATGAGTGATTTTTTTAGGTTTTGCAATGTCCTGCCTATCCGTCCAGCCTTGTTTTGTGTGCTCGAAATTTCGCTTCAGTATCCCTTTAAATGGGACTCTGAACCAAAATTTGGAGCTCACAAAACAAGGCTGGAGCGATAGGCGGGACACTGCAAGACCCAAAAATATCAAAGTAGAGAGCTGGGCTAGTTGGTGGAGTTTAGTCCCATAATGACCTAATACAAATCTGCACAACATGGTTGGGAACACTGCCATTATGAAATATTCAGCATTACACCTACACCAAAACATCACTCTACAGTGATATCTCTAACGGATGGCCGTAGTTTTGGAAAAGAAGTGTGCGATTCAACACGGCCCACGAGGCTGACGAGACCTGTCACGTCACGACTCTCATTCCCTCTCGTCTTTGCTTCGTCCCCTCAAGCTGCAGGTGAACCGAAGCGAGGCTGCTTCTTCCCCTCATTCTCAACTGTTCCAGGAGGATTGTGACGTCGTAGTCCTGGCTTGATTGTGCCTTTCTTTTCCAAAGATATGGCCATTCGTTTGAGATATCGATGTATGAGTGATGTTTTGGAGTTCATAACGTCCCATTCAACGCTTCTGCAACATTATTTTGCGTAATCCAATTTTCGGTTCAGTATCCCTCTAACCCTTTCGTGGGCGGTGGGATATATATTTCCCACCCACGCTTCATCTGTACTGGGCTCAAGGGAAGACGAATCCCCACCATTGTGCTGTTCCACCGTCTAGCGGAAGTCATGTCAAAAAAAGAAAATAAAAAATATACTGGTGCCATCTGGTGGTGCAGAAACAAAGCTGTACTTTTCCTAATCATTCCCACGCACAACGTTCACAGGCCTTTGTACTTGTGACGCTGGCTTCTGGTATCTGCTGATCATTAGAGCTTTGCAAGCAATGTAACCTTTGACCTTACAAATCGGGCATTTTGAGCAATCAAAGGAATTTGAATATTTTGAAAGCAGATGTGCAGGAAGCAACTTTCTCGGTATTTGTCGAAGTGGGAAGTACCGTATTTGCTGGGCTATAGTCCGCCCCCGGTGTATAGTATGCAAAGGCCAATTAGGGGCCCTCCAACAGTATTTGAGCGTCTAGCGTGGTCCCGGAAACCCAGTGGACAACGAAAGAGTTTAAAAATATTAGCGCATCATATTTTAATTTGACAACTCGGAAACACCTCCTCCGACGGTGGCGCCGCGAGGTGCCGAATGCGCGCGCATAACGGCGCTCCCTTTCACTATACGTCACATTCACCGGGTTTCGTGATTGGCGAGAGCCGTCCCAGAAATTTTGAAGCGGAATAAAGTATATCACACGTTAACCGTCATTATTTCTCTAAAAATTCGTTTTTATAGAGCTAATAAAGTTGCAAATTAAAGTTAAAAAAGGGCGAAAACAACGCCTCGTCGCTCATGCGCACCTCCCACCGGCGGAGTACCTCCTACTCACCGAGGTGGCTCCGGTGGCGGAGTTGCGGGAGGCGAAGCTTCCGTGGCTGTCGAAGCGGACTCGTCGCGGCGCTTGCTTGGTGTGCCCTCGTACGGCGCGACGCCCAGCTCCGCACTCCTTTTTAAGAATTCGGCGCTCAAAATCCGATAAGTCCGGTAAATTCATCGATGATGGCAACCCGATTCCAAAGCTACGATGGTTGCAGCGAGGCCTAATGGCCGACCGGGCCGACGGGCTATCAACCAAACTCGCTTCCAATTGGCCAACCGCTTTGCTCCAATCGCTAAACTGTTTCATTTTACGTCATGAAGCGCAATGTTTTGCTTATTTAAAGTTGTTTTCTGCAATATTTAATTTGCTAATAACTCACAAAATATTGCGAATTTCTGTAATATTTTTTTTCCTCGGTGTTCCTGCTTTCATGGAGCTCCGTTTCAGCGCGAATTTCAAACCAGTCAAAAATTGTTGGTGGGCCCCTTTAAGCCAAAAAAAGAAGGTTTTTGCTTAGATAGTCCGCACGCTGTGCATAGTCCACCCCTGGTTCTTAGTCGACACAAGAATCTTCCCATACACGGGACACCTTGACAAATGTCTGCTTTTTTTAGCTCACAAAGAAGCTTGTATTATGCATAAATCATCAATAACATACTCTTTCATTCATAAAATCTGTCGCGTCTTGTCATAATGAACGATCCTGAAACACAAAATTCCTGTATAGTCCGCATGCATGATAGTCTGCTGAGCCTAAAATTTCAACTTTTAAACTTGTATAGTCCCCAGATATTAGCCCGGAAAATATGGTATAATCGCCGTGGCCTAGGAGCAACTCTCTCCCATGCAGCTTTCGGAGTTTTAGTTCTTGAAAGAAACAAAATTTTTCTTTTCTAGATGGCATCGAGGAAGAAGAGTACATTGAGTTGCACACAAATGACCTTCAGCTTCTGCAGTTTCTCTCTTCATGAATAAGATTAATTGTTTGACTATTTTTTGAGCAGCTGCTGGGCCATGAGAAGCATATTTCCCACCCTGGTATCTTTTTTGTGCTCTCTTATTAAAATACTTTCTTTCATACGAAAGAGCGAAAAGAAAAAGTTCACCACGGGGCCTACAAAACATTCTGCCATGAAAGGGTTAATTTTTGCTCACACAATTCCTAATTTATTGCGTGCAATGTGGTTGAAGCTATACCAGCTTTTAGAGTGTTTGGCTGAAAAAATTAAAGGGACCGTCCACTATTTACTGCTTTTCTTATTATGAGGCCATATTGAGGTGCCTAAACAAAGACCCATATAAATGTTCTGCCTTTCTAATTTATTTTTTATTTTTTCTTATTTGACACATTGCATGGTAGGTCCTCTTGAAGATAAGAGATGATGCATACTCCAACAACAATGTATTTTCCCTGTTGAGGAGTGACCTGCAAATTGCCATTCACCTGGCCAATGAAAAAGTAGAGGAAGAAACGAGAGTCGAAGAAGCTGTGGAAGCGATCAACGTGTGCCTGGACTGTGATGAAGCAAACAACACCCTGGAAGCCCTCCGTGACCCAGGGGCCAACCTCCCTCTTGTCTATCCTCTGGCAGCTCTGCTGTACCACAGCGAGTTTTCGTTCATTCGCAAGGAAGCAGGCCACAACCTGTGCCATGAAGAGCTTGTCGGAGGCGTGCGAATCCTGAACGCAATAGCGGAGATTAACTTTGCTCTCAAGTCCAACGGAACTTTCAACCTGGTAGAGTGCCTGGAGAATCCAAATGCTCACATTGCAGACGTGCGACCGCAGAACCATGATCGATATGCCGCAGCACTTGCAGCAGCTCTGGTCGAAAAGACGAAGCTTAGCCCGGCCGTTGTCTTCCTGACCCACATTGACATCCAAGACATAGTCAGCATCGTCAATGCTAAGGTGGACAATGAACTGAGCCACGAGCAGGCATTGGAACTCATCAATGAGGCTGTCATGTCCAGTTCAGCGAATCTTGTTTTGGAGGCCTTGTTAAATCCAGCTGCTACCATCCTCCACGTGAGCAGAGACCATGTGTTGTTATATCAAGACTTGCTCTTTCTCAAGCTTCAGTCATTGGAGGAGAGACCATTGACCGAAGATGACGTCCAAGGTGTTGTGGACACGGCTAACCAGGTGGCCGTTGAGGCGAGCAACATGTGCATTGGGCTGGCAACATTGAATGTCGGCGTCTGCAACCAGGTCGTTGAAGATGTTCGTAGCGGCCTGGAGAGCTTGAAAATCGTGGAATTGAGAACCGACGCGACGGAGTCCTACCTCAAGGAACTACAGAAAATATTTTCAAGGAAGTTTGGTGATGGGTCTTCCATCGAGTGGTTCAGTTACCTTGTTCGACCACGATTGTTTTTCAACTTAAATGTTGTCCAGTTCCGTAGTGAGTGGGCCTCTGCTCCCAAGGCGGACTGCAATTCGTTCCTGTCTTTAGAGGACATACAAAGAGGAGTTGCACGGGTCAATGAACAACTAAAAGAACTTCAGGACGTTTCTGCTATCGAACCTATGATCATCAAATTGCAAGCCCGTATGAGGGGACGCCTTATCCGAAGTGCTGTGAGGGAGCAGTATGTGTTCTACTGCGAACATATTGGAAGCATCATCAAGATCCAAGCGTGGTACCGCAGCATGAGGGAACGTGTGCGCTACAAAAAGATGCTTTACGAATTAGATGCATTGGTTCCATTTGTTACTCGATTGCAGTCGTACGTGCGTCGGTATCTCGTGCATCAAAAAATTAATGACCTCATCAATCACTATAAGGACAACGAGCATATAGCCACTGTCGTGCAGACTCATTACCGCAGCAGTTGCGCGCTGCGTGACTACCGCCTCTTGACAAGAGCAACCCCATCCTTTCCAGTGCTTGTCAAATTTCTGCACATGCTCAGTGTCAGTGAGCATGACCTTGCAGAAGAGATGGAGGTACAGAGGGTGAAGGAAAGAGTAGTGGCTACAATCCGCCATAATCAGAGCCTCGAGAAGGAGGTAGACCAGATGGATATTCGCATTGGACTGCTGGTTCGTAACTGCATCACTCTGGAAGATGTCATGAGCCACAGCAAGCGAGAGGCGGTTAAGTCTGATTGGCTCGGATCCAGCGGAGGACTAACAGCACTGAGTCATCAAAGTCGGGAGAAGTTGGTAGCCTACCAACACCTCTTCTACCTCCTCCAGGTGGAACCTTCTTACCTGGCACAGCTGATCTTCGTCATGGCCCCACACAACACAAACAACTTTGTCGAAACCGTCATCTACTCTGTGTACAACTACGGGTCGACACCACGCGAGGAGTATCTACTCCTCCGTCTGTTCCGGCTGGCACTTCAGGAGGAAGTTCGCTCTTCACTCTCCCACCCATCAGACATCTTGAAGGGAAACCCCATGGTCATCAAAATGGCTGTCGGTTTCTACCGAACCAAAAGGGGACAGAGCTGCCTGGAGCAGCTGTTGGCACCGCTGGTCAAAGACATCCTCAGCGATCAAGACCTCGACATCAACTTTTACCCTGTCGACATCTACAAGCAGTGGGTCAACCAGGTGGAGACCGCATCTGGGAAAACCTGTGGGCTCAGCTATGAAGTGACAGAGGAACAGGCTCTGCAGCAGAGTGAGGTCTGTAGACGTCTGCATGAATCTGTGCTGCAACTCGAGGCAAAGGCACTTATGTTTGCTAAGAGCATTGCCGACAGCGAGGACAAGGTACCATACGGTATGCGGTACATCTGCAAGGTTCTCAAGCAGGCACTGGAGGAAACCTTTCCAGACGCGGCACCTAACGAGGTCCTCAAGGCCATAGGAAACCTGCTATACTACCGATACATTAACCCCGGGATTGTGGCTCCAGAGTCATTTGGCATTGTAGAGCTGGAACGCTATGGCCAGATGACTCACAGGCAGAGGCGCAACCTCGGCAGCATTTCCAGGGTCCTTATGTTTGCCTCTTCTGGGATGCCGTACGGGCACCAGCACTCCTATCAAATCCGGCTGAACAAGCTAACTGCAAGCTGCGGAGACATCCTTCACAGGTTGGTGTCCATGCAGTCTTCCTTCTTGCGGATTTCTAGAGTTTCTGGCTTTTCGGCCTTTCCCTGCAATTGGCATTGCTTTTTAAAGATGCGTAGGCCTTCAGGTTGATAAAGAGGATATGGTTACACTAAGTACTAGATCTGTCTAGGTTTCTGTCCAAACACAACAGTGTCGTCATTAGAGGAAATACAGAGTGTGAAAGTTCAAAAAGGTGGGATGTAGGCATCAAGGGTGCCATATCATTTATCATGTTATTTCACTCAGGAAGACAGGAAGGCTTTTCTCACTTTGTAGAAGATTTGTTGTAAAACGAATCAATGCAGATTGTTGGTCTAGTTGGTACTGGGAATTTGACGACATGATGGCGCTTAAGACAAGCTCCGTGTTGTCTAGTCCCCCTTTTGTCCTTGTCTTAAGCGCCATCATGTCGTCAGATTTGTTGTAGCCTGCATATTTTTTTATAATCTGGGCATTGAACTGTTGCATCGTGTGAAAAGAATATGCCATTGCAAAACCTGTTGTGCCTTGTTGCTGAAGCTTTTTGTCACCTTTTGGAACTGATTGCAGATTCTTCTTGGAAGCGTGTGATGTGGCTGAACCTGAGGCCTACTTCAACATTGACACCTACTCTGAAGCAACGCAGCTGACACCCCCAACTATCAGCCTGACAGCTGTTGAGCTGCGCGACACCCACAAGCTATTGTTAGAATTCCGAAGCGACATTGCTCCAGATCCCAAAGACCCACTGCACGTCTTGCTTCAGGACCTTGGTCCTGAACCTACCATTGAAGACCTTCTGGGCCCGGCGAACGACTCTCCAGACTTTGCGGTCTTCTCAAAGACTAAGCTGTCACTTACACTGTCCAGCAAATTTTCGGAGGTGCAAGAGGACACTCCAGAGTCTGACTACCTCCTCAAGGAGACAAAGCAAATGTTGGTGGAGCTGATGAGGACGTTCCGTAGCTGCAAGACCATCCACGAGATGCTCGACAGCGACATAGGGTCAGAGACGGAACGCGAGTTTCTGGAAGCGCAAGCGGCGGGTCGTCAACCAGCAAGGACGTCAACAGCTAGTCTCCTGAGCCGTCGGAAGTTTGGATCCCTGGCGGCCTTCCGGAAGGCGGTGGTACATAACCTCGAGGTCCTGGAAGAGCGTGGCGTGGCATCGTCCAAGGATGACTACCAGGACTTGCTGAACAGCATTGCCATGGACATCCTGCAGAAGCGGAATCACAGGTTGAACCGCCAGCGGGAGCTGGGGTACCTGAAGACGACTCAGCAAAAACTAGACGCCAAGACTCGTTCCTACCAGGAGACTCTGGACTACTACAGTCAGTATGTGCAGGCTTGCCTCAGCAACCTGGCTGGAGGCAAGTCAAGGAGGCAGTCCATGGGTGGTCGGAGGCAGTCTATGGCCAGTCAGAGGCGGTCTGTGGGCGGTGAAGTTGCAACCCCTGATGTGGAAGAAGGCAGGGCACTCAGGTGAGTAACGAGCAAACCTGAAGGTGCCATGGTGCCTGTTGTGTCCCCCGTGGGAAACTCCACAGCTTTAAAGGGCAACTCCAGTTCATGTTCAATTTAAGAAAACAATGCAGTTCTCATTAGTATCGCCTAAAAAGTCTACACACCAAATATTTCGGTTTGATTCTCCCTAAAAGTTGATGAAACTTGCGTACAAAGTTTGAGGTGCTCAAAATTACCAAAATCTGCTAATCCTAGCGGGCAAGGCACAGCATAGCTGACAGCGCAGTCAATACCACCGTGTCGGCGCAACATACCTTGCGCGACCTAAGTCGGGCTCATGGCGCTCTGGGAGACTTCTTTGCTTGTTTTTTGGACTCTCAAGCAAAATCTACAGGCGACGCTAGCAGCATGCTCATCATTGGCCATGGCCCATGGGATTCTCCGAATGCACAGGCGCTTGTGTGAGAATGCGTCATCGCTGGCAGAGTCCGTCGCGTGCGAGAGAGCAAGTTTGCGACGTTGAGCATGGCATGCTTCTAGAAACTTGTTGCGACATATTTACGTGTGGTTTACTGAACCTCACTTTCGACTAATATTTTCAAAACAAGCCCTTAGGAAAACTAGCCTTTTTCTGCACGGAAACACAAGCTCCGGCCGCGGTAGTGCAGGCGTCGTCGGTATTAGCGGGCTGCCTTGCGTAGCAGACTACACTTACGTCCTTGTGCCGAGCTTCGCCCAGCCGCCTGGTGTGCGACGTCAAAATTTGTACCACGTGGTTAGAGCATGGAGATGATGACACAGTAGCAACGTTGCCTGCCACAGGTTTTAGGTTTGTGGTAAGCTTTAAATGAAGATTGTGCTAGAAATATTCTACTTTTTTTGAAGAAATGACATAGGACCATTCATCATTACATCGGGATGTATACTAATCAACCATTAACTTAAATTTCTTGGAATTGAACGGAGTTCCCCTTTAAGCTGTCTTGTGGCCATGAGCATTCAGACATATTGCTGTGATTTTCCAGAACATACTTGTCATAAGCGAGCATTTTCTACGGGTACTTGGGTCAGAGGGCATTGACTGAACTTTGCTGTTTTTGTTCCTTTGGTGTCTATCTTGGTTCTGAATGCAAATTCGGTTTGAAGAGCTTTGTGTGGGATTGGATGTGGTATTTTATTGATAATAAATTTTGAAACTGACTTGCCAAAGGGGGGGCAAGCACATACACAATTTGAGGCATGTTTGTTAATTCCCTTGTTACCTCATTCCCCTTGTTACCTTGTTACCAGTCTCGGGGGTTTGTTTTGAAGGTAGGCAGTCATCACCAGATTGCTCGTTTTCTGAGCATGTTTGTTCATTTGTTTGGTGTTTGGAAAAAATCTAGGTATGATTTGACATAGTTTATGTATGTTTGCTTTTTAGCTGCATATGTGATTTTGCTTACTATCTGCACATTGATGTCTTGTTCATCCTGTCCTTTGGTGTGTGCTGACTCAGTGAGAACAGAACACATTTGGTGGATGTTTTCCACATCTGGTAAATTAAAACAAGTCCCACAGTATCGGTTGGTAAGAAGAAAATTGCATAGTGGCCATGTTTACTAGCCTCTTTACCCTTAGCTGGGGACTTCCATGACCAGAAAATATTGGCAAATTGGGAACTTTTTTTGTCCCCATTTTGGCAATATTCTTTGGTTATTACACATGTTTCATCAAACTTTTTTTTGTGCTGCCATCTATGCAAATGTCTAAAGCAAAATTAACTCCGATGTTTGGGGATAGATGGCGCTTCATCCCGTCTGATATAAAAAGCGAGCGTTTAAAGGGCAACTCCGCTCAATTTCTAAACATTTAGGCTTACATGTGATTCCATTTCACAAAGCACTACTAAACAGCTCTAAGTCTTCGGATTCACGAAATTCGCAATATTATTTCTGTAATCTTAATTTAAACATCAGCTGATACCGAAACCAAAACTTTGGTTGCGTCGGGCAACATTGGTCTCGTGTCGTCAGAGTCATGGCCACGTCACGTCGAACCACATGGTCTTGTGACGTTCGTGGGGGCGGGGTACAGGACACGTGACGCGGGCAGGTCGCTTCGGATGGCGTGAACGGTAATGGCCCGGGGGAGAGGGGGAAGGGCAGAAGACGAAAGAGAAAAGGGGGAGTGGAGAAACCGGACATGGGGACCGAGAAGCGCGCAGAGCGTTACGGTGATCACGTAGACGCCGTTGAGCCAACACCGGGAGTAGAAACTCATGACGCCATCGTTCAGTTCCGCTCTGAGAAGTAAAAACAAACAAAACGTGAGAATGACGTAGACATGCCTCTGACGTAGTGGCTCAACGTTGACCGCTCCAACTCCTTGCCAGTGACTGCGTTGATGATTGCACCTCACATCGCACGCTAGAGTTGGGAGATTTCGGCGACTTGGCTCATTTGAAAGTTTGCTGGCCATTTTTCTAAATATATAGACGAAATTAGATGGTAATATTTTACACGTGGTCTTCCTCTATGATACTGAAGAGGACTGCATAGTTTTCTAAATATCAAAAATGAAGCGGAGTTGCCCTTTAAAGATGTGCCCCCCCCCAGACCAACCGAAGAGCAGTGCATCTATAGATGCACCCCCCAAGCTGCGGTCAAAATCGCCATGCGTCTAGAGAGGTGTTCCCCAGTTAAGGAGTTGAAAAAATCTACATATGTTTCATCTAGATGGTAATGACCAGTAAGAGGATACATTTTTAATCAAAACTTAATTTCATCCGTTGTAGAAGTAATTGCATTTTCATTCCCCGACCTCTCTGAAGGTCACGTAATGTGCTCAAGTACACGGGCTGGAAGCTGCATGAGAAAGGCATCCTCCTCGAAATCACTGGACTGGATATAGCAATGCTGAAGAATGTGTCGTTCGAGATTTCTCCGACCAACCGCACGGGCATCTTCAGTGTACGCTCCAGGTTCCTCGGCATGGGCGCTGACGAGATCACCCTCGACATCCAGGACCTGCTGAGGCAGCAGTACGAGGGCACGGCCGTCACGAATCTGTTTGGACGCGCTAAAGTCAACAATAACTTGCTGCTCTATCTGCTGAACAAGAAGTTCTATGGAAAGTAGGGCGCAGCCTCATCTTCAACAGGTAGCCTAGATGTTCTTCCGGACCACAAGGTCCATCGCATAACTCAAGTGTGACCTTATGCCAAGTTTTCTGCACTTGCAGATTCCACAGAATTCAATCACTGGTTTTACCACTTAGTTTTTTTTTATTTTTTCCACTTGGTTGTGACAAGTAGTTTTTATGTTTTCCATGATGGTCTCGCAGCTAGTGTACTGGAACAATGCTTTATACTGACCCTTTGCAGATCTGAAGTCTCAAAGAGCTGTTGTTCTAACATTGTGACCTGTTTACTGCATTGGGGATGTGATTACCAAGGAGTGTTGAATTTATTTATTTTCTATTGATTGCTTACAATGGCTTTACACTGAGATATCGTTATTACTAAGACTGAAGCTGCAAAGGGTCCAGTTCATGATTGTCATGCTGCAATAGTGTAGGTGTCTTCAGGTTCCTTCTCAGCTGTGATACTGCTTGACGCTTCCCTGCAAATACTATGTATGGGTCAGGGATGCTGCCAGCTGTATAATTCGTGAGCCTCGACTGTGATAATGCATCATTTAAATGTTTGGTAGGTGCGCTGGAGTATTTTTGCAGAGAACACCAAGCTAAAAGGGAGGAAAAAGTCAAACGAGACCTTAGGTTCATAGTTGTGAACTGCAGAGCTAGGAGGCTGCCTGTTAACAGATAGTTGACCAGACTCTAGGCTAGACATAATGTTCAAAGACCTTAGATCTCACTAAGGTTTTTCTAGCTCTTCTACCTCAGAAGGCTGAACCCTGATATTGCCCAGGGACTAGCTGAAAGAAAAATTGTGTGCAGGGTGTAATGCTGCCTTTTTGCAAGAAGGGTGGGCATGTGAGGTATATTTATGTGCGCAGGAGACAGTGAAGATGTATTTTTTCTATGGTATTTCAGACTTGTTGAATTTTGCAGTGTATCAATGACTAGTCTGCTTTCGGTCTAGTCATTGAGTGTGCCTTTTTTTGTGTGTCTGTGCATTGTTGAGAGTTTATTTACAAATAAAGTTAACAGTTTTGCGTGGCATCCAGTTTAAGATTTTATACTTTGTCGTCAAAACTGCTGGCGCTAACGTGGGGGGCCTGGTTTAATGTTTTCTGTGCACGTGCTGCCATGCAGCCGAGAGCCTAGACCAGTGGTCTCAAACTCATCTCGGGAAGTGGGCCGCACCAAAATTTAATACTTAAAGGGCCGGGACTCCTGGATGGGGTGGGGGTTGTAAAACATTTCGCAAAGTTTACTCGCGTAAAATGTGTCATAACTCGCAATGCGTCATAAAATAGGGAAATGAAGGAACGGTTTATTTCATGCAAAACAAAAAATGAAAGCATAAATTTCTAAAAACGCTGCTTTGACACCCGACACCACTGTGCTGCAACATGCGAAGAAATGTTCGCCTTAAAGACCGACCTACGGAACCATTTTCCGCAAGGTAGGAAAATACCCCTCGCGCCCCTCCTCTTCTCACCCTCTCCCAAAAGTCACGTGATGGCAGGGGCTTAAGCCGACACGAAAGAAGCCCCTGCCATCACGTGACTTTTGGGAGAGGGTGAGAAGAGGAGGGGCGAGAGGGGCATTTTCCTACCTTGCGGAAAATGGTTCCGTAGGTCGGTCTTTAAGCGCGGAACACATGTACGACGAAACCGTCCGATCCGACGTGCGGACTGCCGGAATGACCTTCGGGGGCGAGGGTTTTCGTAGCACAGGAGAGCATTGAAAACCCTCGCCTCCGACCGTCGTATTGCCTGATCGGACGTCGGATCGGACGGTTTCGTCGTACATGTGTTTCGCGCTTTAAGTACTCGCGCGGAGACGATCCTCATGGTCGATCTCAAATGTTCATCTGTTATTCTTGACCGGAGTGTTGGCTTGTTCACCTTCATCAAGTAGAAAATACGCTGGCACGGGTAGGTGCTCCCAAACGTGGTAGTAATAATCATTGCCCTTGTCAACCCGGGAAGCATGCTTTGTCCAGAAACTTTTAAAACTGTGGCACTCCCACGTCCTGAAACTTTTGCCTCAGTATTGTTAGCCTGCAGCTCTAGAAGTTCCATATGGAGCTCTAAATTGACGTCATCTGCCTGCACTGAGAAAACTTCAAAGCACTTGGAGAGGCTGCTTACGTCTTGAAATCACTCTTCAAATTCTTTTTCGAGACTACAGAGAAGCCCAGAAAAGATGCCGCAAAAATCGTGATCCATCTGCTTCAGCGACTTCAGCGTTAGAAAGTGATCAATCTTTTGCAGTCTTATCTGCCGCTTCCAGAGCTGCAGCCTGCATTGAAATGCCCGAATGTTGTTATGCACCATGGTGATGATTTTCTGCTTTCCCCAAAGTTTAACGTTGAGGCAGTTCAGGTGGTCAGTTATGTCAGTGAGGAATGCAAGAGAGAGAAGGCCACTTTTCGTCCGACAGCTTGGCGATGACCTTGTTCTTGCACTTCAAGAAAGCGTCGATCTCTTCTCGCAGATCAAAAGAATGTTTAAGGACTTTTCCACAGCTCAAACATTGTATCTCAGTGTGACACAGAAGCTCACCATGCTCGCTACCAGTTGCCTCCAAAAGAGAGACGAACTGGCGGTGGTTTAGTGCTCTTGAACGAATTAAGTTGACTGCGCTGAATACAATATCCATGACACTCTTTATTTGCAGCGACTTGCTGCACAGTCCCTCTTGATGAAGAGTGCAGTGAACCGCTGCAAACTGCTTAGCGACACCAAGTTCCGCGAATTTCTTCCTCAGTCGTCCCACAAGCCCGCTCTTGCTTCCCACCATTGATGGTGCACCGTCAGTTGCAAGACAAACCAGTGAGCTGCCACGGCAATCCGGCATGCTCAGCTAATTTTTCGATGGCGGAAATGGTGTCGGCTCTTATGATCGTACCTTTCATTGGCACGTGATCCAAGAGTTTCTCCGTAATGTTTCAATTTTTGTCTACACCCCTGACGAAAATGGCGCATTGAGCGTTGTCCGTGACATCAGCTGTCGACGGGCTCCCACGGCAGGTCATCGGTGGTCTTTCAATGTCATCACTCATCTCGTTAATCCTTTCAGCCAGTGTTTGGCGAAAGGCTTATTTTCTCAAAGGTCTTCTTCATGGTTGGACTTGCAGCTTCACAAACTTCTAGAAGGCACTTTTTGATGAACAATTCATCGCTGAACGGTTTTGAGAATTTGCCAATAAGTTCAGTGACAATGAAGCTCGCTCTTACAGTTTCCTTGCTTGTCTGGCCGGCTTTCTGAAACAGGTCTTGCTGATTAAAAATTTAAAACGGTGCAAGGACACGGACAAGAACAAGAAGGTAGACGAACAAGGCGCTTTGTTTCTACCTTGTTCTTGCCCGTGTCCTTGCACTGTGTTTAATTTTTAATCATGAAATACCAACTAGCCCAAACTTCTACGTTAGGTCTTGCTGCTTTCCCAGCGACGTCTTAAATTGAAAAACCGCGTACTCGCGGATTTTTCCAGCTAGTGACTTGAGATGATGTCGGACGTTATTCGCCTTGGGCACAAAAATGGCCTGCTGGCAAATAAAAATGAACACTTTGTCCCGCCATTCTGTGAAGAAGTAGGCGAGTTCCCACCGCTCATGAAACAGTCGGTTCTCGTCTTACATTTTGTGCTTCGTAGATGGCTTTGCCAACGACATTGCAACATCCACCACAGAGCATGACACAAGCGCCAATAAGTGGAAATCTCGGGCAGACCGAATAAGACCCGGAAATGTTTCCGAACTAGTGTTTCGGAAGTACCTGAATGAACTTTTTAGTTGCAGTGACGTCACTATGTCCTGTTGGCACATTGTGTGACTGTGACCTACAGTTCCCCCAGCCCAGAAAAGGGACGAAACCCCGAACATGGCTTTTATCCCTTACCTCTTTCTCCAAAGTTGATACAAAAATTGGTACCGAGGAAAGGGGAGGGGAACGGGGGCACAGACTGGAACTTGGGGAGCGGGCCGCTGACGAGAGCTACATGTTTGAGACTCCTGCCCTAGACGAAGCCACGCACTCGGGCCAGTAGCTTTGACAGCGCAGTTTGCAGCACGTGCTTACTGCGTCAAAATGCTGCAAGACATCTGGTGCGTCTCCTTTTTAGCCTCCCGATTGCAGCTTTGAATGCCCCACTGTTCGATTTAATTTCGCATCGAACACGTTCAGGTGGGTTCGTTTGCTCCGTTGAGTGCGCCTTTCGCCGCGCACTGGCCGAGCGGCCATCGCAATCCTTCCGCTGGGGCAGGGCTGCCAACCCGTGAATTCAGAATTTCCCTCCCGGACGCCTGAAATATCCCTATTTCTACCGAAATTTCCCTCACTTACTTAAAAAAATAACATAATAAAAACCAGTCATTATTCTTTGTGTCGATGGCACTTCTGTTGTTTTAGCATTATTTGTACAGACAATTTTTTGTTTAGCATAATTTTAAAAGTGAATTAATTAAACAAAAGCCAAGAAATGTATAATAGATAGCAGTACTGAATTATTCTTCGTATTGGGCGCCACCTTGCGCCACCTAGTTCAGAAGTTTGAACATTTACACCCAAAACATTTGCCCAGCATCTCCATCTTTGGTAATAAACACGGAGTTTGCACGCACGGAGACGCTGCACAATCAAATCGTCAACCTAGGATCTTTAGTGTATCAGATAATCCTGGCTAACTGATCTGCACCAACGCGGCGCTACACTTGTCGAATGGCCGATTGGCGGGTCGGCCATTCGACAAAGAAGTGTTGGCGGGAAATTCAGACAGACAATTTGATAGGTACAAAATTATTAAAAAAAAACAATTATTTATTAATCACTTTCGTTTTTGTATATTACAACAGTCACTCAGAAACAAAATGCAACATATTCCACAGTTTTCAAACACGCGATACACACCACGGAACAAAATTTTGCGTGCACCACCACCACGTCAATGTAGCTCACTACGTGTACATTGATGCGTTAAAGCGGTCCACGTGACTCTTCTTTATCGGCAGCTTGTAGCATGGCGTTTTACTAAGCTGTCGTTTTGCGTGCAACAGTCCGACGAGGCTTTTCGTGCTGAGGCTGCTGCGTTCTTTCGTCTTCATGTTGTTTATCAGAGAAAAAACTCTCTCAACTGCTGCACTCGAATGCGGAAGGCAGAGAAGCTTCCGGATGAATGCCACTAAGGTCGGAAACATCTTTGTGTCATCTCCCTTCCTGAAGCTCCCCACGTAAAGCCAAAACTCGCGCAGATCTTCTGGAGCTCCTGCAAGATCGGTGTTTCGAAGGAGACGCCACTCCCTGTCGAGCTCGTTGATCTGGGCCACGTCGACCAAGTTTGGGAACTTGCCGACGAGGGGGCCCAGTGATCCGACTTGCTTGCTCAGGACACTTTTTGGCGCTATGTCGCTCAGCTGTTTGATCGCGCCGCACTTCTGAAATGGAAATCTCTTGTAGATTTGGTGGGCGCTTTCCACAAGGAAGTTCAGGCAGCGAGTCCGAAACGCCCGGATTTCTTCTTGACTCAGCTTGCAGTCCTCTCTGGCCAGGGCCACCGAGACTTTACCTCCAAGGTAAACGTCCTTCAAAGCCATGAAGTTTTTTGGGTCTCGGTACTGGACAGAGGCGATGTCAGTCTTTTCGAGATATTCACTATTTATGTAAAAATCAAGAATCGACCGATAGCACGCCTCGATTCGTGCGTAAAGCACGTGGAGCTTCGACTTCTCGGACTGCATTTCCTTGTTGAGGTCATTGAAGATCGGAAGTACATACTCTAGGAACTCGAGGTACAAGCTGGTCGTCGGGTCCGAGAGCAGCTTGTTGATCCGTTCCGCAGCCCCTTTGTCCTTAACGGAAGCTTGGCTGAAGAAGAGCTTCAAGGCAGGCATTTGTTCTAGTAGGCGCCTGACAACCGCCAACAACGAGAGCCATCTCGTCTGTGAAGGATGGAGGAGCTTGTGGGGTTTCACTTCGACGAAGAGTTGGAACTCTTTCAATTCCGCCATTCTCTTGTAGCTACTTTGGAAGTAACTATACACATCCCTTGCCATGTCTTCCAGGAATCGGGGCAAGGTAGCACAGGCATACGAGGCACACAGATGGAAAGAGTGGCACACACACTTGATGACAAACAGGCCCGGCATGTCACTTTGAAGTAAAGTTGAAACCGAGTTGTTTACTCCCATCATGTTGTTTGCGCCGTCCGCAGCAAAGCCGATCATGTTCTTTTTGTACGGTATGCCGGCCTTTTCAAAAGCTTCAACAACAACTCGATGAAGGCCTAGTGCTGTTGCATCTGTGACAGGAAGAAGGGCGAAAAACTCATCCTTCACATTTAAATCATCGTCGACGACACGAGTGACCAGGCAGGCGTGCTTCGTGCTTCCCTTGTCAGTTGACTCATCCATGATCAAGGAGAACGGCATTTGCCTCAAAGTTTCTTCTAGCTCCTCGCGAGACGCCTCCCCGATCACGTTCGTGATTATTCCTGAACATTTGGTTTTTCCGCACGTTAGCGTTTTAGCTATTTCGGAGTCGGAGCAGACAGTCCTCATCAAATCGGGGAGATGGTCTACAACCGCGAATGGCAAGCTATGCTCCGCGATGAAAGCAGCCATGCGTATCTCACCTTCCTTTGCTCGCTGCTTGACATCATTCTTCTTGGGAATTGACAACTCGAAAAGCGTAGGCTGCTTCTTCTGCCCCGCTACACTGCCTTGGTGCTTGCTTCCTGCCGCATGTTTCTTAACTTCAGAGAGTCCGGCTCCTCCATCGGTGTCACACGCTCTGCAGTGGAAGAAGTGGGGTCCCTTCTTGCTCCTTGAGAGCCAATTCTTGAACTCAGGATTCTTTTCCCAAACATCGCAGTACTTCTTTTTGTACTCGAGCTTCCTTTTTCGAGAAGTTGCAACACCATCGGCCTGGCTTGTCCCTTCCTCCATACTTCTATTGGACGCAATCGAAACTGATATAGCAAAACGATGGTGCTCCTTTGAAGACGACGTGCAAGGCAATGGACCTTTTGTAGAAACATCGGTTCGAGAGTAAATAGTTCCAGTACCCTCTCTCTCTTCCTCTTAACCGAGCAGAGAGGGAAGATGGTTTCTTTCTGTCAACTTTGGGGCAGAAGATTACGCACGATGGGGACAAAGGCGAGTTTGGGGGGGCCGTATCTAGGTCACAGCGCCTCAATGGGTGAACAGGATGTAGCTGACGTTTTGGGTGTGGAACGGGTGGGAGAGGCCTTGCGCGCGCGTTGTTTTCTATCCACTAATGGCCAATTCGTCTGGGCCCGCACCGCACCGGTGCAGTGCGGTTCGTGGTACACGGGAGGCTAGAGGGGAGAGGGGAGCTCCCTCTCCAGACACACGAGATTTACAGTGGCGCCTCGACGAGGAAGTCCTTGGGAGAGATTTCGAAGCCTATTACTGGCGTAGGCAAAGTGCACCGCTTTACCAGTCCCGGCTAGAGTGCCTTCATGTTCCCGGCAGCCTTCTCTCAGGATTTCCCTTTCCTCGCTGTGATGCGCGCCGCAGTTTTGTGGATTAGAGCTTTGCTCACGGAACAGTAGGCTCACGGGAGTGCCTCTAATTGTTCAGAGAACCAACGATCGCTGTCAATAACGGGAAAGAAAGTAATAGTATCCATTTAAATGCAAAAGGTTGCCTTAAAAATGTCAAAATTTGTTCTGAAAATGAAATGAGTAGGAATAGGCGAAATTTCCCCCGAAATGGCAAGATTTCCCTTATTCCCACGCGGACCTAAAAATTACCTTAATCTGGGAAATTTCCCTCAAGTTAGGCGAAATTTCCCCCGAAATGGCAAGATTTCCCTTATTCCCACGCGGACCTAAAAATTACCTTAATCTGGGAAATTTCCCTCAAGTTGGCAGCCCTGCGCTGGGGAATCTCGTCTTGACCGGGGACTAGCCAGTGCCACCTGGAAGGTGAGGCCTGCGCATAACGTCATCGTTAGTTGACGCACAAGAATAACAATAAATCCAATTTTTTACAATATGTCCGCAAAACGTATAAATTAATAAACGCTGTTCTCACTACAACACAAAGACGGAATCCGAGACGGACAGCTGAAGCAACTAACTATAGGTGGCGCCACTCATTTTCCAAAATGGCGGTTATAGTGAGGGTCGGAGATGCGTGTCGCTGTTGAGACTGTCTAGTGTGCTGGCTTCACTGAGCGAGATAAATTATTTCTGGTATTACGAGGAAGCTAGGGTGTTATGAGCGCAGGTCACCTCTTTTCCCTGAAAACAAGAACGGTGTTTAGCGTAATATTGACGCAAGAATGCGCGTTTTAATTCTGGAGCGAAACCGAAACTAACCTCTCTTGGATTTAATTTCTCCACATAGATTTTAATTTCGGATTCTTTCATAACTCAAGATGTGTCTCACATCGTAATTATTTAGTTAGAGAAGTTGTTCGCGGAAACTTTATTTTGTGACATACATGTTCGATCCAGGCTGATATTTGTAGTTGTAGTTGTTGAAAAAATCAGTGCTGATATTTGAGCGTTCTCGCTGCCTTTTCTCGCTCAGATAATTCAATGATCTGAACGAGAAAAGGCAGCGAAACCATTTAGAACAGATTTGTGGAAATGCCAGTTTTGATATTTTTGATGAAGAGCATAAATTTCGAAAGTGTGTTGAGGCTATTGTTTTTTCCTAACGTTTCGGTTTTATCCTGTTTAACATTTTACTACTAGAGAATTTTAGTAGATCGTATTTTCAGGCCACGCTAGTTGTATCGGGAGCTCGCGCTGCCACTTCGATGCATGCTCTGGAGCGCGCGCTCGTAGCGGTAGCGGGCCTTTGAAAACGATCTACTAAAACTCCCTATTAACTGACTCATTGATAAGTGCACCACTAAGGAGGCGTTAAAGGGGCGATGCAACGATTTTTGTATTTTGCGCAAATACCGCTTAGAATGGATCCCTGACGTTAATGACCTGTGAAATACCCGTTCGTTTTTCACCACACGCAATGGAAGTCGCAGAAAAAAAAAATAAAGAAAAACGAGCAGAGTTCACCCCCTCAACTCGCAGCCAGAACAAGCGGCCACGTGATCTGGAGCCGATTATATGCGGCCAATGTTGATCATAGCCACGCGCTGGGGTTGGCAAGGCACAGGACACGCGCTGAGTTCCAGACATTGTTATGGTTCGGCTGTTGTCGTCATTGCAGCGATTGGACACAGGACACTACCCTAATGCTTCACGAGCCCAAATCGAGTGCCCACGCAATGCTCGGGTCCAATCTATGAGCCGTATTCAAATATCGTCACTGGGCGGTACTGCTACCGCCCAGCTACGTCATCAGGTTTTACGAAGGAGAGATTGAATGAAAACGCTCGGTTTTGTCCTCGAAATTACAGCGCTACAAAGGAGTTCTTGGTCAGTGGCGTTGCGTGCGAGTATTCTTGAGTCCCACTAGTGCCAGTAAGCTCGTGTAAAGTGAAAAACATTCCAATTGAATATCGTTGCACCGCCCCTTTAAGCTGTTGGTGGGTCACTGAAAATAAAAATAAATAAATGAATAAATAAACATTATTCCCAGCACAAGAATAATTCCAATTTTTACAATATGTCAACAAAACGCATAAATTAATAAACGCTGTTCTCATTGCAACAACCCAAAGACGGAATCCGAGTCAGACAGCTGAAGTGTGTGTGTTTTTATAGCAACGCGTGACGCATAGGACTTTATATTACATCCAGCGTTTGACTGTCTGTCTATCTTGATAACGATGTCAGTTTTTTTCATATGCTAAAAAGAAAACAAAATTATATCTTTCTGGAAAGACTATTATGGTTAAATGGCGTATTTTGTGACTGAACAAATATGACAATCAAAAGTGTGCTAATTATGATCACTGGTGCCAATCGCAGCATTTTTAATTACTAAGTAATAAAATAAAAATAGTTTAACATTAATGAAAACATTCTAGCTAATGTCAGAAATCCATGTAAAATTACATTAATTGTGGGTAAAGTATATTTTGCTATCAAAGTCGCGACTTTTGACAATCGGCAAAACGTCCAAAGTCGCCGCCAATATCCTTCCAGACCAAATGCCCAAAAGTAAAAAAAAAAAAGAATAAAAATAAATGATAAAACATTTTTTTAATACCAATTTTTTTATAACATTTAGTTACTTTCATTTTTACGCGCCGTCGTTTTGCCAATCTCAGCCTTTCCAGTTCGAAGGAACGCCTGCCTGCTTGCACGTCTGCTCACTGCAGCACGTTTCGTTGGCGTTGGAAGCCGGTGAAACAGTTGTGAGTTTGAGCGAACGCAAGCGCTGTGTGTTCGCGCTAGCGCGTGTGCGGAGCCCAAAATGGGGGTCTTGGATTGGCGCATGGCAATGAGGCGCACGCACAACGTGGGGCATGCAACTCTAACGCAAACGCACAGCGCTTTCGTTTGCTTCTATACGCAATATACTAAAACTCTCTATACTCTGTTTCACCTTATGACCGCAGGAGAGGTTACAAGCGCGAGCTCCTTGCTCTGGGGCACATCTCGGCGGCACAAGCTCTCGTGCGTTAAGAGCAGCTCCCAACGCTATGAGCTCGCGCTTCTAGCCTTCTGTGCGGTACAACACAAGGAGAAACTGAGTATAGTAAGATACAATCCCATACCGGCTGCAGCACTGCGTTGGCACAGTGAGGAGTGTTGTCTGCGTTCGGAAATGACATTTCGCGTGCCATGATCGCGCGCAGTTCCGCCGTGCCCGCTGAACAGGAGAATCGGGGGACCCTCACTAGAGCGCTTCCCATTTCCGCCGCAAGAGGGCGAGCAGCGAGCTGGAGACGCGAATACCCGTTTTCACGTCAAGAACCGTAGTAAAAAAAGTACGGCTTCTCGCGGAGCATTACTGATTTCCCCCTTTTAGGGCAGTGGTTCTCAACCATTGATGTTTCGCGGACCCCTTGTGGATCGGCAGAGATGATGGAGGACCCCGGTCGTGGTGGGGTCTAGAGAAAGGTATAGTTTAATTATGGTAATGATTTAATAACTATGTATAACTAAATGGTGCGTGAAGTAGGCTTCTCTCATTGACTTACATGCGAGAAAACTCACCCGAAAATTGGAACGTTTTTCCTCAATCTGAAAAAAAAGGCTTTTATTGCGGGCTTGACTGATGAGGTAGGGAGGGCTTTGCGGACCCCCAAAATGTCTTCGCGGACCCCTTGGGGTCCGTGGACCTCCATTTGAGAACCGCTGATGTAGAGTCTTAAGACATATGTAGGTGAATTGTAGATTATTTATATGTTATCTTATTCAGATGTACAAGCTCCAAACGCCAAAATCATCGCTTTTTCTTCCGACAATTAAATCTCGTAAGAACTACTTCGCGACGCGTATGAACAATGCGCAAACCTGACACCCGCACGGCGTTGGGTTGGGTTAGTCCCGTGGCCCGTAACGCCCATTGCGGTTCGTCGTGAATGGAAGCGAAGTATGGGGCAATAAGCTAGCTCACAAAACACAAACATACAAAAAAAAGTTTTGCGCATTGTTTATACCTATACGTTGCGCGAAGTAGTTTTTACAAGATTTTGTTGGGTCGGAGGAAGACGCGATGCTTTTAGCGTTTGAAGCGTGTACGCAGGGTGTCGAACCGGAACCGAACCGAACCGAAAACCGGAACCGAACCGTTATTTTTAGCCGAACCGGTACTGAACCAAACCGAAATCGTCGTCGCCATCTTGAAACTGAACCGGAACCGAACCGAAAAAAATATAACGGTAACCGGTTCAAAACGGTTCAAGGTATTGTTTTTCATTAGTATCACATTATAAATATGTGGGAATACGAAATTGGCAGCTGTATTTCTATCTATTGATAAAATCGTCATATACAGAATTGCAATGTATAATAAATTGTGGGTTTTCGTGGCGTTTTTGTTTTGGCACTATGATTAACCATGTGTCACGTCACGCGACGTCATGGTATCAATACATGCTGTCAAGTAATGTCACGTGACCGAGTGACGTCACGTGACTCACTGCGTCAAATCGATTGAATTTGAGGAAGTCACTAGATGTACCAACCTTGTTGACAGCGTGAAGGAACACGACAACACGATTTTGCACCGAGAGTCATGTGACACTTTGACGTAAGCGATTTTCATAACCCCGAGTCGAGTGCTCGGGTTCATGAGAATGAGCATCGCCAAATATTCGGGTAACGGCTCATGTTCTATTAAATATGATAATAGCCCTACTCTAGCGATATCTGAAGCTCAGCCCAAGTTTTTGCTTTCCAAACCCTAGCGCATGATTATGATGAACACTGACGGTATATAATTAGCGTCAGATCACGTGGCCGCTTGTTCAAATTGCGAGTTGAGGAGGGGATCGAGAGCTGTCTCTTTTCTTTATTTTTTTCTGCATCTGCTATTGCGCGGAGGGGAAAACTAATGGATGTTTTCTCAAGCTATCAACGTCAGGGGTTACTTCTTAACAGTATTTACTGAAAGTGTAAAAAAATGTTGCACGACCAATTTTACATGATTAAAGGGGTACTCCGGCGATTTTTTTTAGCTACCTCAACTAACTATATTTTCTGACTCCCCGGCCTTTACCCTTTCCGGTGTGCTATTTAGTATCGCGAAATTCCTAATAGTTATTGTGAAATTGGCTAATGAAAATGATGCAAAAACCAACATTCAAATATACCCGCACTTTTCAGTGCCGTGACGTCAGTGGCGGGCGGGCTTGCCAGTCGGGCGAGCAGTCTAAAAAATAGAATATGCCAATCATTTGTTCCGTTTTGGAGCGCGGGTCCTGGGGCGAGCTTCCAAAGCATTCATTTGACACCATGAAACTGCTTGTAATCACTCGGGAACAAATTCTACAGTCCAAAGAGTGAACCCCTGCCTTCCACTGACGTCACTTTTTCGTTGTTGCCAGTAGAGACTTTCAGTTTGAAAAACACGATGAGGACCAAAACTGTAAATTCAATAACTTTGTGAAAAAAAAATTATTTTGACCTAATATTTGGGATACTATTTTAGCGATGTTGTTGGGCGAGTTGAGCAAAATTTCAAGCAAATCGGGGGACACCCAAACATTTTTTCGTTGTTGCTGAACTGCATCCAAGAGATGTCCTCGAGAATAGAAGCATTGAAATGACTAAATGCGACTTATTAATATGACATTACATAGAACTGCATGTGTGTATGGAAAGGATACTTGAAAAAAAAAAAAATCAAAAATTTATAAAGATCCTAGTGGCCTCAGAGGGACAGTCGAACGTTGGCAGTCGCTCTAAGTCTCACACGAGCGTCGTTCTGAAGTTATTGCCCAAGTTTCGACCACCTCTGAATTTTGCTTAAAGGAACCATAAAAAAGATGTTTATACATTCACTAAATACTACTTAGAATTACTCCCTGACGTTAATAACTAAATGAACTTGGTTTTGCTCTTCTTTCTAGGTAATGACAGTCGCCAAAAAATTAGACAAATATGAGCATCGTTCATCCCCTCAACTCGAAGCCAGAAGCGGCCACGTGGCCTGGTGCCTATCCTATGCCGCCAACTTTAATCATACCCCCGCGCCGAGGTTGGAAAGGAAGAAAACGCGTGCTCAGCTCCAGGCATTGTTAGACTTCGGCTATAGACCAACTCAACTTGCTGACGTCATACGACCGCGGTGGCGCTGCTGTCGGTACTGCGCATGCGCTAATGCTTCATTCCTCCCAAATTTGGCTTCTGCGCATGCGCAGTGCCCACACCTGTTGTGGGCAAAGCGGGCTTGTTTGTAAACAGTGTGTTGGTTTATTCTCATCACCGCAGTGGTTGGACACGAGCCACTACCCAAATGTCCGCCGAGGCATCGATTGTTACGAGCCGATGTACAGTGCTCACGCAGTTCTCCTGTCCAATCCATGAGCCGCGCTCGACTGTCGTCAGACGGGTGGTTTTGATCCCACAATTATGACATCAATCTTTGCGAAGGCAAGGCTAAAAGAAATAGTCTCATTTTATCTTCGCAATTTCACCGCGACAAAGAAGCTTCTGAATCAGTGGCGCCCTGTGCGAGTATACTTGGGCCAGACTAGGACCAGTACGCCTCTGAAAAGTCATGAACATTCCAACCCGATATCGTTTTATGACCCCTTTAAACTTCATGGGGTGCAAAATAAAAGCAATGGAGGGTTGCTGTTAAAAAGTGACAAATAAAATTGTCGAATTAGCACACCCAAACGGAGGAAACAATTCCTCAGAAATACAAAATATCCTCTGGAGGAGCTACAAACAAATAAAAAGAAGTGTGTGTGTGTGTGTGTGGGGGGGGGGGGGGGGGGGGGGAGGGAGGGAGGGAGGGAGGGAGGGAGGGGAGGGGAGGGGAGGGGGTTAGTTTAAAAAAAACACAACATACTGTGTTGTAAAGGTTCCTCTTCCCCGCATCTTCGGCGCAGACCAAAAAGCGTGTCCCCGGAAACTACTTTGTTTGCAAAAACATTCTTGCCAAAAAGCACGTTTTTGTCGTGCCAGACGCTCGCGCCGTTCCTCACGATGATGCACTAAGAATAATAATACGTGCCTTTCAAATACTTAGCTTTCACTGAGCTTGAACCTCCTGCAGCGTGCATTTTGCACCATTGAATTTGACTTCCTCAGCAAGACGAAATCACAATGACCACCAGCATATAGTGTGATGACGTCTCGTGCATACCATGGTAAACAGTTCAGCTTTCTGGTGAAATGCGATGCATGTTCGCAACACCAGCAATAGATGTCCAAAATTGTAAAGTTGTGCAGTATTTATAGCAGTCTCGCGATGATATACGGCAGCCTAGAGAAACGTTAGAGCGCATGACTATTGAAGCATAGTGTTGTAAAGTGAGGGTTCAAAACAAATGCAGGTAAAACCGAATATCACATTAGCCTCCCGAGGCTGTATTTCGCGAAGTTTCGAGCTCATGCAAGCTGATGAAATGTGATTTATATCAAGGTTTTAAGAATCTTTGTCTGTCCTTCGCGCTATTTATGTAAAATTAGGAATTTCCTTGCATCCATCTTTATGCATCTCTTTTTGCAGTAAGGCGTTCTGCAAGGGATTATTTAGAAGTAAATACTGTTAGGAAGAAGACGAAGCGCCCCCGGCTGGAGAGTTCGTGCTGGGTGCGCGAGGACAAGGCAGTTGCGATCGAACCGTTCTGTGAAGCAGTCTGTTGCCAACCTACTTCAATTAAATCATCCCCATTAAAACCCCTTCAGGTGGTGGAGGTCTTTCCGTTCCCCAACCTCTCACTCGCATCGACCCACCTCAAGTCCTCGGTCTGGAACTCCGCAGCGGCCGCACCACAGCCATTATGCCTGAAGAAGGGGACAATGCCCACGGCTCCCCTACTCCGCCAACTGCTGTGGCCACAACCTCAGCGGCACCGCCGCCACACACTCAAGCTGTTAAGAACCGACAACGCGACCCACCACTCTTCGCTGGTTCATCCGATTCCGACGTCCACGACTGGCTTAAGAGCTACGACCGGGCCAGTCAACACAACCGGTGGGACGACTCATTCAAACTAGCGAATGTAGTGTTTTTTCTGAAAGAAACGGCACTTCAATGGTTTGACAACCATGAAGATGAAATTAACTCCTGGGACGCCTTCGAAACACGCTTCGCCGACGCCTTTGGTAAGCCAGAACAGCGCCGACAGCAGGCGAAACAAACATTGGCTCGCCGCTACCAGGTTAACACCGAATCATCTCTTGCCTACATTGAAGATGTGCTCAAGCTGTGTCGCCGCGTTGATGCTCACATGCCAGAAGAGGACCGCATCCGACACCTCTTCAAGGGCCTTTCGCAGGAACTTTTTACCATCGTCGCTCCCAAATCTCCTCCAACGGTCCAACACCTCATCGACGAATGCAAGAAATACGAGGAACTCCAAAGTGCCCGCATCAACAAGGAACCGTTTGAGCGGCTCCCTGAGGTATGCCTCGCACCTGCATTTAACACGGACATTAAAACAATGATCCGGAACATTATCCGTGATGAACTGCGGCCTTATCTGGCTCACTTACAACCCTGTGTCGACGTTGCCCCCCAAGATCCGCATGTCCAATCAATTCAAAAGGTTGTGCAACACGAAATTCGCTCTGCGTTAGGACACCTGTCTCCGCCAACACCCCCGCCTATAGCACCGCCGATGGCTCCACTTGTTTGCTCCATGGCGCATGACCCTCAGCCCCGCTCCACCAGGGCTCCTGTTTACCAGGTCTATCCTCCGACAGGGTCCTATGGCCCACGTCGACGAACTGACGTCTGGCGCACAGAAGACAACCGCCCAATTTGTTACAACTGTCAAACGCCGGGACATATTGCACGCTACTGCCGCCGATCAGCGGACGCTGCCGCCTACCGACACTTTCCCCAAGGCCCGTCCCCCTACTTTCACAACGAGAGCATGCCTTCTGGAGACCGACGCGCTCGAGTTTCCCCTTCGTCGCTCACCACTCGCCGGGGCCGGTCGCCATCGCCTTACCCTCGCCGTTCGCGCTCTGTGTCGCCCCTCAACACCGTCGCCGCACCTACTGAGACATCAAACTAAGCCCAGCAGCCTGTGCTAACACCGGAGGTCAGGCTGCACTCTTCAAACTCGGCAAAAATCCTCCTTGTAATGGACCGACGACCGTTCAGATTGTAATCGACGGACAAACATTTACGGCTTTAGTGGATACCGGTGCCGCTAAATCATGCATTGCCGAAAGCGTTCGCCGCAGTTTGCGTAAGGTGCTCACACCCGCTCATGGACGCTTACTACGCATGGGCAATGGAGAACTGGTGCGACCCCTCGGCTACTCAACCGTGTTCATGCTTCTCGGAGGAAGCCGTTACGTTGTCCTTTTCACAGTACTACAAAACTGCGTCGCTGACGTCATCCTCGGGTGCGACTTTTTGACTTCAAACGAGGCCTTTATTGACTGCAGCAGCGGCGAGCTCCATCTCAACATCTGCGATACAGAAGACGTTCTTCCCGATTCGCCTCCAGTTGTTCTTCGTACTGCGGACGACATACACGTGCCCGCGTTTTCAGCAGTTTCCGTACAGCTTGTACCCGAATCCCGTTTTAACAGTGCTTGCGGTCTCGTGGAGCCTATCGTGACTACTTTTGCAAAGAAGGGCGTTCTTGTTCCCCACTCCATTGCCAGGGTGAAAACACGACGAGTTCACTTATACATTACAAACCCTTCTGCGGAACCACTCATGCTACCTCGTGGATCGCGTATCGCCACAATCCAAACGTGTGACGAGCATGCTATCGCCTCTTTATCTCCAGCACCTACTACGACAAAGTTACAAGCTGCTTCGGCTGACACTCTGAGCGAGCGCACTGCCCAAATGATAGACTCTTCTCTAACGAATGCTGAACGTGAATCTCTCCAACGTCTACTAAGCACGTACAGCGACTTGTTTGACTTCAGTCGGCACGCTCTTACTCAGACGACCACCGTGACACATCAAATCGACACCGGCGCCGCCACTCCCCTGAAAAGCCGACCATACAGAATATCACCAGCCGAGCGAAAGACCATAAAAGAAAATGTCGCCGACATGTTAGACAAGAAAATAATCGAACCTTCGTCGAGTCCATGGTCATCTCCCGTAATTCTCGTGAAAAAAGATGATGGCTCCTGGCGGTTCTGCGTCGATTACCGCCGCCTTAACAAAGTCACCAAGAAAGACGTGTACCCGCTACCTCGAATCGACGACACGCTAGACGCTCTTCAGGGCTCATCTTTTTTCTCCTCATTAGACCTACGCAGTGGGTATTGGCAAATTCCCGTTTCTGAGGAAGACAAACCAAAAACAGCGTTCGTTACTCCTGACGGCCTATACCAATTTAATGTCATGCCGTTTGGACTCTGCAACGCCCCAGCAACGTTTGAACGCATGATGGACACTTTGCTCCGGGGCCTCACATGGAATATCTGTTTATGCTATCTCGACGACGTTGTTGTTTTTTCAACAACGTTTGACGACCATCTATACCGACTTCGGCAAGTACTAGATTGCTTTCGTAACGCAAACCTCCAGCTGAACTCTAAAAAGTGTAAATTCGGAGCTCGAGAAATCAAGGTACTTGGTCATCTGGTCAGTGTCGACGGAATTCGTCCTGACCCAAGCAAGATTCAAGCAGTCTCTGAATTTCCAGTTCCTAGAAACTTGAAAGAGGTCCGCGCGTTTCTTGGTCTTTGCACATATTTTCGAAAATTCATACCGGCTTTTTCCAACATCGCCGAACCCCTCAACAAGTTACTTCGCCTTGGCCAACTGTTCCACTGGGACCAGGATCAAATGAATGCGTTCACCTCTCTGAAAGCGGCCCTAATTTCGGTCCCGATTCTTGGACATTTCTTACCAGGCGCAGATACAGAAATTCGCACAGATGCTAGCGGTCATGGCCTGGGCGCTCTCCTTGCACAGAACATTCGTAACACCCAACGTGTGATCGCATACGCTAGCCGCACCCTAACGAAATCTGAACGCAACTACACCATCACCGAACGCGAATGCTTGGCGGTCATATGGGCAATTTCCAAATTCCGTCCATACCTTTACGGAATTCACTTTCGCATAGTAACAGACCATCATGCCCTTTGCTGGCTGACCGGGCTCAAGGACCCATCTGGTCGCCTGGCACGCTGGTCGCTCAAGATTCAGCAATACGACTTTACGATTGTTTACAAATCCGGAAAACGCCACCTCGACGCAGACGCCTTGTCGCGGTGTCCACTCTCGACTGATTCTTCCCCTCACGAACCACATGCCGAGATTGAACTTTCTGCAGTTTTGGACACTATTGACGTCGCGGATGCTCAACTTTCGGACCAAGAATTAGAACCCATTGTTCGTCACCTCCTCGGACCCACCACGCCCTCATCATGGCGCATCCAACGGCGTGCACGTCTTTTCACGCTGCATGATGTTGTTCTTTACCGAAAAAACTACGAACCCCACGGCCGCCCTTGGCTTCTGGTCGTGCCTCGGCTGCTTCGAAAAGACATCATCCGCGCCCATCATGATGACCCGACGGCCGGACATCTCGGTTTTAGCAAAACGTACTTCCGCATCCGTGATCGCTATTTTTGGAACGGCATGTCACGCACAATTAACAAATACATTCGAAGTTGCCGCCTTTGCCAAACACAGAAAAGTCGCACGACCAAGACACCCGGTCCTCTTCAATCCATCACACCACCCGAATCCCCGTTCCAACAAATGGGCATCGATTTTTTGGGTCCTTTTCCGATTTCCAACAACAACAACCGCTGGGTTATTGTTGCCGTCGATTACCTTACACGCTATGCAGAAACAACGTGTGTACGCACGGCCACTGCCCAAGACGCCGCAGATTTTCTTTCTCCACAGTATTCTACTGCGGCACGGAGCACCCCAAAACATCATCAGTGATCGGGGAACCCCGTTTATTGCCAAGCTAATTGAAGAAGTATTGCGCCTCACCAATACAATTCACAAAGTAACCAGTGCGTACCACCCACAATCAAATGGACTCACCGAACGCCTCAACCGAACATTATCACAAATGATATCCATGTATGTCGACGATCACCACACCAACTGGGATGTCATCATTCCATACATCACTTATGCCTACAACACTGCACATCAAGCAACTACAGGATTCTCGCCTTACTATCTTCTATACGCTCGTGAACCTCTTACGCCTCTGGACACGATCTTGCCCTCCCTAAATGAACAGCCGTTGAGCCCCTATGCCACCGACATTGTTGGCCGAGCGGAGGACGCCCGTCGCCTTGCCCGTCTGCACACCCTACGGTCACAACAAGACCAGCAACTTCGCCATTCGGAAACCCATGGTCTTGCCTCCTACGAAGTTGGAGACAGGGTTCTTTTAGCCACACCTCGACGCCAGCCGGGAAAGTCAGAAAAACTCCTTCAGAAATACGTCGGACCCTATGTTGTTCTGCGTCGCCTTTCGCCCACAAATTATCAAGTTTCACCACTATCACAACCCCGAGATCATCGATCTAAATCCACCGACATTGTTCACGTTGCAAGGATGAAACCCTTCCATAGTCCCGATGACGCTACATCAAACTGACTGACACCCAGCCCTCCGCCCGACCGGCGGGAAATGTTAGGAAGAAGACGAAGCGCCCCCGGCTGGAGAGTTCGTGCTGGGTGCGCGAGGACAAGGCAGTTGCGATCGAACCGTTCTGTGAAGCAGTCTGTTGCCAACCTACTTCAATTAAATCATCCCCATTGAAACCCCTTCAATATATATATATATAATATTTTTTTTTTTTTTTTGCCGGCTCATAAACTACGTTATTACGGGAAGAAACTGGTAGCGCAGTCATACTTTTACTCGTTCTACGGCCGTCGTGTTGAGTTCGTCGGCGTCCGAAGGGCTGGGAGTACGACGGCGAGGCGCGCTATAGAGCTTTTGTTTTCAGAAACAAAGATTGCAAGAGCAATCCCCCTCCCCCCTCTTCCTTTCCTGTCGGTGCCGCCGCTTCGGGCTTCTAGAACATTCCTCACCCAAACTTGAGAAGTAATCCGTTACTTTTAGAGCGCAGCTCTTAGGCGCCCGTTTCCGGCTTGAGCGGCGTCGCCGTCGGCGTAACCACGCGGTGCATGATGGGTAAATTTCCCCGCTAAATTTAGCGAAAAATTTTCCCCGCTAAATCTAGCGGAAAATTTTCGCCGCTAAATTTAGCGGAAAATTGTCCCCGCTAAAATTAGCGGAAAATTTTCCCCCCTAAATCTAGCGGAAAATTTTCCCCGCTAAATTTAGCGGAAAATTTTCCCCGCTAAATCTAGCAGAAAATTTTCCCCACTTCTAGCGAAAAATTTCCCCGCTAAATTTAGCGGAAAACTTTTCCCGCTAAATCTAGCGGAAAATTTTCCCCACGAAATTAAGCGGAAAATTTTTTCGCCCCCAACCCTCGTGGTCACGTGACCCCCCCCCCCCCCCCGTGCCTCCCCCTCCTCCTCAAGAGCTGCGAACTAATTCGGCGTTGCATGTAGTTGTAAACGGCTTTCATTTTTTCAATTAATTTTATAATTGCTGCGTTACTTTTTTCGGAAGTAATTTGTAATGTAATTTGGTAACTAAATATTGATAAAGGATTACTTCAATTCATCGTTACCTTTTTAAAAATATGAGTATAACAGATGGTGATTTTAACTCCTTTGGATTTGAGGGTCTTTCCTCTAGCTTTTATTTTTTTTAACGTTTTGGCGGGTGAGGTCCACGCTTCTGGCAAGTGGCGAGGGCCTCTTTCGAGTCCTGTGTACACGCGTAAGTGCTTGGACCCCTCGTGGAGTCAGGGACTCGTCTTCCACGGCGCATAATATGGCTCTTAGCTCTGCTTCTTTGGTCGAGTGTTTGTAGTGAAACGCAGTTTGCCTTAGATTATGTATTAAGACAAAAGCATGCAATGGCTGTGCCTCCTCCGTCTTCCCTGACAGCTGCGTCGGTGTAGACGTGTACTGTTTCGGAGCCGGGACGGGCGTCCTGAACGGATTCCGAGTGTTTTTTGGCTGTGTTATTCTTTCTGCCCTTCTGGTCTTTGTCTACGTTTTGCTTCATGGGGTATGGATCACCACTGCCTCGTCCTCCCACGGGGGTGGAGGAGGAGAGATCGTGGGGTGGCCCATTAGCTGGTACCCAAGCAGCTGGAGGATGGCCCTTCCGGGTCTGGTTCGCTAGAGTCTCTGGACCTGGGCGATGCAATGGGTTTCGGCCCTATCGTCCAGAGTATTGATCCTGGAGTGTTTGTGAAGCTCCTCTATTGGAGCAAATCTCGGGACGCCGGCGACCAGTCTCATTGCCTCTCAGTTTAGCACCTCTAGTTTGCACTTTTGCGCTCCTGTTACACGTAGGTAGTTTATACCGTACATTGCCTTGGACGTAAAGGGGGAATGTACTAACATGCGGAGGGTGCTTTCGTTTGCTCCCCATGATTTGGAGGTGACCCTTCTGATGAGTCCCAGTGTCCGTCTCCGCGTTTTGGTGACTTTTGTAAGCCAGGTGCTCGCTCCGCCGTCCTCGAAGCTCGCCCTCGAGACAGCACGTTGCCATGGAAACACTACGTCATACATTCCTCAAGTCTCATGTGTCCATTTTTCTGAGTGATGCAGCTGACATAAATCTCGCGCAGACAATTTTCTGGCAAAAGGGCAGAACTGGTCTCGGCGTTGTCAAGCAAAGGACTGGCGCCGCGAGCCACCGTGCGTTGAAGCTCGTAAAAACAACAGCAACAAATACAGATGCTCTGACTTGGGGCATTCGGAACTGGGGTCGCCATATCGTTAAACAACAAGAAACAAATCGAGGAGAAGACTGCCCTAGCAAACTTTTATTTATAAAATACGTAAATACCACGACATTTGGCCTTCCTCTTAAGGTCTTATGACTAAGATACGAAGCACCTCTTGTACGCACTAGAATTCCTTTTGTCACATTTATCTTCCCAGTGATTTTAATTTTGAAATTGACTCAAAAGGTGTTTCTTAGAGTCAAAATTGTCATATTTCTTCATTTTATGTTAAAATCGTCAGCACTCTCAGGGTAAATTTAAAATTCTTACGATTTTCATTGCGTTATTCTAATGAATCTAAAGAAAATATAAATATTGTGGTGCATTCATGAAATGCAGGCTTATGTAGCGAAATGTGCCCATGAGTGACGAGCGGGTTAATTCTCCTTAAAGTGATACTAAAACCAAATTTCGGCGCTTATTTTTTGGTTTATACTCGTTCAAAGGACCAGTATCACATCGGACTCATCACAATCTTGTTAAACAAGACACGAAAAGAAAAAATTAAACGATTAGCAAAGAGCACCTGGTTGATGTCGCTAAAGCCTCGTTTGTAATGCCCGTCTTGTAACCTTAACAGGTAGTGACGATAACTGTCTCGCCAAGAACTATACATGGTTTGAACCTGACGTCATCCCGACAGCACTACGGCCAGCATTAGAGAAGACGTCGCTATTCTCCCCCTAAAATATTTTAGAAGATGAACTCCTCACTCAAAATTCACGCAAAAGTAAATTTGGGCTTAGTTGCGGTGTCCCGATCGCTGGCGCGCTTCGACAGCTTCGGTGGTCGGAACGGCTAGGGCATCCTGACGACGTCGGCAACGATGCAGCTTCGCTAATCCTGAGACAGACTACGTCACGACTGCGCAGGATGTGACGTGCTCACCGATGGCTGCTCCCCTAGCGCTTGCAAGAGTGGGCCGTTTATAACGACAAACACAACCGTTGGGCTCTTACTACGAACGTGCGATTGTCATTTGTGGGTATTGTGGATTATATTCAGCCTATTTCTAAACACGACGGGAATATTTCAAATTTCTTTGAAGTATCCTTTTAAGAGGGCGCGGCCGCGTTATCCGCTGCGTGAAATAGATCCCCCAAACATGTCATGCCACGCTGTTTTCGGGCGAATGAAGTTTCTCCTTCTATCGTGCGCGCTTGGTATGCCGGTGGTCATCAGCTCAGTCGGCATTGCGCAGGACGTCAGTGATAATACGCGCGGTGGCCGAGTCCTGCCTCTGAGCTGTGTCATGCAGTGGGTGGTGCTCCCATCTGTTCGGAGGCAGAGTGCCTTCATGCACACACACGTGCGTTGTTAGAGTGATGACATCTCGGCCGTTTCGGTCCCATAGATTTTTTTTTTTTTTTAAGTTTTTGCAGAATGCGCGGACCGGCACACGCAGTTTCATTCCTTGGCGTGAGCACCTAGCTGCTACTACTGTTTTGGCGCCACTTTGGTTTCCACCATTTACTTGTTAAGGCTGAACTTCATGGGACGAAAATGCTGCGAATAACCGACGAATTTTGGCCGGCGGCTTTTGCTCGGCGCGTGGAATCAACACGGTGGCCGCTACATCGCGCGCAAAACGAGCGAGTCGTCGGGCGGCGTTCGCCAGTAATTCGTCACATAACTCGTTCCATGGAGTTGAGCCTTTAGAATTAGCATGCGCCTGTGTTATGGTGGGAGCCATATTATTGAGAGTCACATAAGGTACCAAAATCGAACAGTAAGTCGTCACTACTCAAGACAGTCGCGTGTGTATCCGGACGCTATTCGAAGGCTTTGCTCCTTACCGACTTATCACGCCCGATCTGCGGGTGGACGGTTATAAATATTACTGCTCTGGGCATAGGTTTTGCTGCTTTTGAGTTGTGTAGTAACTGTAGCATGATATTGCTGAAAAGTAAAAAACAAAAAGGCTGGAGGTACACCTAAGCACTTCTTATGAGTTGTGAATGCGAAATCAGGCACGCCGCTCTTCGCTCCCTTCTTTAATCTGCGGCGTACAAAACGCTGACATTCGACGAGGAATGGTGGAGCCGCTGCCTTGTGGACACGCTGCGCCATCGGGTGAGCGATCGTTCAAACTGTCGTGTGTCTTGCAGCGCGAAGAAGCAAGAGACAGCAACGTAGTTCCCAGCAGAACGAACGCCTTGGTTCATTCAATGCGCCGTATATATTGCCACGCGTCGTACAACCGATAAGAGGCGAGTGAGCGCTGTGATGAGTGAAAACAACAGTGTGATAACACGGTCAGGATGACACCACACAAACTGACGCGCAGCGGCCAATGGGAGCCTCGTCGACACGCGCTAGCCAATGGGACCGAAGTGTAAAACGTGCCGTTGGCTAGCTTTGCGCGTGGTTTCATTAAGGTGCCGTTTTGCATGGTTTCAAAGCTGATGACGTCGGCTTACTCCATGAGACAGTTAATGCTTTCGCATTAAAATATCCATCCTTTTTCTACGACGCCCTTTTTTACAGCTTGGGTTTTTATCTCAAGTGACGCACAGTATCACCCTTTGGAAATCGTACTTTGCGTCGAGCGATTGAGAGTCAGGTTGGTATATTATTTTTTTTCAGCACTACACGTTAAATGAAGACCTCGGGCGGTGACGTAAATATGTGTTACTCCCCAATGTGTATCCAAGGTGTGCAGTGATCATTGGAAATCGCATTAAAGGCGTGCGACCGTCGGTCGGTAAAATGCGTGCGTTAGGTTCACTTAATCAGTCCATAGAGTTATTATAATGCACGCTAGAGGTTCAACTGGCGCTAGTGTGCTGACGGAAATTGAAGCAGACAGCAACCAGTCGAAAATTGAATTCCGGTAATGCATTTCTATGGGAAAAAGTGAGTGCATTTTCTCCCTACGCTCGATCATAAGAGCAAATATCCCGAATAATTCGTACGTACTAAGTAGCTTGGAACATTTATCAGTCAGGCCGATGAAAGAATGGGTCAGTTACGGCGTTTTCTTTCGAATTCATCGCATTAAAAACGGTGCTAAAACGGATTCGAACGTGTATTTATGTGCACTGTCGGACACTATTAGCGCAAACGCGGCGTCGGCGATTTACAGCATGGGGGATATACATGCCAAATAAACGAAGGACATCTGGAAAATCAAGAGCGGCGGCATGAACTACGCAGTGACACTGGATAAGTAAATCGCAGTGCATGTACGATTAAAATAAATTGAAGGCCACGTAATCTATTCCGATTTTAAATCAGTAAGTACCGTTTTATTCTTTCTTCCCTGAGCGAAGCTGCTTGTTCTACGTTCAAAATATCACCCGCGCGCTCGATATCTTTGAGAACAAGTGCGCGATAAAAGCTCCCCAGCAGAGAAAATGATACGAAGAGACACCTTTCATAGCCCAAGGACTTTATTCTCCACGTTTTGAAGGTTTTTTATCCGTTCATGCACGACGGGGTCATTTTCATATAGGGACAGGACTGGCATATTATCAATATACAAGTGTCACCGGAATGCTGGCGAGCCTTGAACACACTCTATATTCGTTTCGATTGTAATTTTGCTTTGAATCGTCGCTTGTTTTTACACACCTTCTGCGGAACACACGTTTGGGACTGCAATGTAGCGAAGTTAAATATTATTTACTGACGAAGAAAAATGCGCTAACTAAAGCAATTACACTTTTACAGTGTTAATCAAGGTGCATGCTATTCGATACGACCCAAATAACCAAAGTGCTCCGTGTTATTTTCCGGCGAAGAGACAAAATGCACGCGCGTTTTCCCATAGGAATACACAGGAGCTCCGCAAAAGTAGACTGGTTGCTGTCTGCTTCAATTTGCGTCACGGAAGTCGCATAGACACTAGCGCCAGTTGAACCTCTAGCGTACATTATAATAACTCTATGAATCAGTGTAATCATTTTCGCCAATGTCTTTTATCTGTTTCGACAAATGACATGGTCGAGTTTCGTGATAGCGATAGGTGGACTGAACCAACGGAGTGCCCGGGCTTTAGTTAAAATTGCTTTGTTTATGTGAATTAATAACTGTTCTCTTCTCCGTACTCGGTGCTATGCAAGACTCGCTTACAAGTATTCTCAATGTGGGACTTTGGAAGCTTTTCGCTTGCCATAAGGAGCCTGCTTTAGACCCTCGAAGCCAGAGGCGAACGCAACACTTCCGAGCGACACAATTTCGAACTTACCAAACGCGAAGCGCAGCTGCGTTGAATTGACCCACGCCCGCTTTTGCCCACGCAGAAGAAAACCGCTTATGAATTAAAAAAAAAAAAAATATGTGCAACGAGTTACATGGCGGAACTTCTTAATCTCTCGTCATTATTAGTCCTTACAAATGGAGACCGACATATAGCGGAAGGAAAACACAATTCAAAACACGTCAAAAACAGTTGAAAACCTGCTTCCGGAAATATCGCTGTAGTTCGGAAACAGACTAACCTACACTAATTATTTTTATAGCAATCAATTTAGCATTAAATTTTATAAAAAAAGCTGCGAACTCAAAGATTTTTTTTGTAATTAGTAGATTACGTAAAACGCCGTTAATCCCAAAAGTGTCAAAACAATTGTTTATAGTTGATTTCACTTTTTGAAACGGCATATGTACTAAATGCTGAAGGATATGGTCTACAGTGATACTACAATGAAGTATTAATCTCTTTGTCGTAAAAGTTTCCAGCAAATGCAAAGAGCGGTTCTCAAGTAGAAATGTTTTGAAAACGTCAAAAATATGCATGTATTATCTATGGCATTTGGAGGCATTACGCCCTCTGAAGAAACGCAGGTGGTTGGCTTCTTAGGATCAGGCTACTTCTTGATTCGATCATTAGCGTTCCTACCGAATAATGCAGCAATTTTATTGACTGCGGAAGGATAACAAGCTGCTTGGTACTCTCCACACCTTTCGCATGTTTAAGGAACATGCGCCAGGGAAAAGCTTTTTTTTTAATTTTTAGGGGAACTGAATGAAATTTCGTGAGTTAATAGTTTTCGATCAGTTTATTTTTTAATTCTTGTGCTAATTACTATATAAATTGATATTTTAAGATGGAGATAGTGATAGCTTTTGGAGAGGTTTATTATGAGACTGCTCAGGGCGCAGGGTGGATTCGAATATCCCGGTCGCGCCAGGAGCAGCCAGAGATCAGCCCTCATGATGATGATCATTGTAAAGATGAAGACGATGAATGTCTTTATGATGGTGTGTATCGTGACGATAAAAGAAGGTGATGTCCTCGTGACATTTGTCCCTCCCAGGTAAAGGCGACATCCTGGCGCCGTGAAGAGGTTATTCTGGTTCGGGTGGGGGGTAGTACTTTTTGAGTCGGTTGACATGTACAATGTCGCGATTGCGGCGACGGTGGTCTTGGGGGACTTGTGAGGGTTCCACGATGTAGTTGACTGGTGATGTGCGACCGAGTATCCGATACGAACCGAGGTATTTGTCGCGAAGTTTTTGGGTCAATCCAATGTGGCGCTGTGGGACTGACAGCCAGACCAAGTCTCCAGTCTCGAAAGAAATATCTCGGTGATGGTTATCATAGCGGCGTTTCTGATCGGCTCGGGCGCGAGTAGTTTGGAGGCGCGCTAGTTGCCGGCATTCCTCAGCGTATGAAGCCATGTCGGAGACGCTCTGATGTTCGGTGAAGTCGGACCGGTAGGGTAAGACGGTGTCAAGTGTGCACGATGCTTCTCTGCCGAAAAGAAGAAAAAATGGAGAAAAACCGGTCGTGGTGTGAGTGCTGGTATTGTACGCGAATGTGATGAATGGTAGGAATTTGTCCCAGTTTGTTTGATGGAAGTCTATATACATAGCGAGCATGCCTACGAGTGTTCGATTGAGCTTCTCGGTTAAGCCATTCGTTTGAGGATGGTAAGCCGATGTGGTACGATGAATAACATCGCAAGCCTGCAGGAGTTCTTGCACAGGGTGGATAAAAATACGCGGCCATGATCGCTAAGCAATGTCTGGGGAGCTCCGTGCCGTAGTAAGATGTTGGTGAGGAAAAAATGGGCAATGTGATCTGCTGTGGCATTGGGTAGGGCGCATGTTTCTGTATAGCGAGTGAGGTGGTCGATCGCTACTAATATCCAGCGGTTGCCAGAAGCCGAAGCATGGAGGGGCCCAATAAGGTCAATCCCAACTCTTTGGAAGGGACGCTCGGGGCACGGTAGCGCTTGTAATAAACCAGTAGGGGACTGAGGGGGGCGTTTTTGTCGATGACAGTCGGGACAGGCTTGAACGAAGCTCTGCACGCTGCGGTAGAACCGAGGCCAGAAATAACGCTGGGAAATTCTGCAATAGGTTTTCAGGAAGCCAGCATGGCCACTTGTTGGTTCGGAGTGAAGTGAGCGAAGAACGTCGCCTCGTAGTTCTTTTGGGATGCATAGTAACCAGTGATTTCCCTGTGGGAGGTAATTTCGTCTGTAAAGCAGACCGTCTCGGATTTGAAAATGATGGACGCACCGAAGGAAGGCACGATTCGAGGAGGTGTGAGTGCCGTTGAGGTGGTTCAAAATGCGGCTGGTATAGGGGTCCAAAATTCGCTGGCTGGCGATACTATGGAGACTTAACGGTAGGATGAAAAGTGGGTCTTCCACGTCAGAGGTATCGGTGAGTGGTAAATCCGGCAGTGGGCAGCGTGAAAGGCTGTCCGCATCTCCATGCTTCTTCCCAGACTTGTACAGCACGGCATAGTCGTACTCTTGGAGGCGCAACATCCACCTGCCAAGACGACCGGATAGATCTTTTAAGTACGATAGCCAGCATAGGGCGTGATGATCAGTCACTACGTCGAAATGACGTCCGTATAAATACGGACGAAATTTCGTGATAGCCCACACGATGGCGAGTCCCACTTTTTCTGTCGTAGAGTAATTTCCTTCTGGTTTGGTTAGCGTTCTGCTGGCGTAGGCGACGACGTAGGTGTCATAGCGTTGTTTTCTTTGAGTAAGGACTGCGCCCAACCCGAAACCCTTAGCGTCAGTGTGAAGCTCTGTCGGTGCAGTATTATCAAAATGTCGGAGGGTTGGGTCTGACGTTAATAGTTGTTTTAGTCGCTGGAATGAGTGTTCACAATCCGTGGTCCAGGCAAACGGTGTGTTCTTTTAAGTAGATCGTGAAGAGGTGCTGCGATGCCTGCAAATCCGCGCACAAAGCGTCTGAAATAGGAGCAGAGGCCAAAGAAACGCCGAACATTTTTTTTCATTTTGGGGTGGTGGGAAATTAGAAACGGCTCGCATTTTATCTGGATCTGGTCGGATTCCTTCGGGCAAAACGACATGACCAAGGATTAGAAGTTGAGTACATCCGAAATGGAATTTTCGTGTGTTTAACTGTAGTCCTGCGTTTGCTACGCAATTCAAAAGGGTGTTAATGCGAGATAGGTGCTCTTCGAAAGTTCGTGAAAAAATAACAACATCGTCTAAGTAACAGAGGCAAATCTTCCATTTGAGACCACGAAGTACGTTGTCTATGAACCTTTCAAATGTAGCCGGTGCATTACATAAGCCAAAGGGGATTACGTCAAACTCAAATAGACCATCGGGTGTAGAGAATGCTGTATTTTGCTTGTCATCTTCAGCCATAGGCACCTGCCAGTAGCCTGAGTGTAGGTCCATCGTTGAAAAATATTCGGCTCCCTGGAGGCAATCTAGCGCGTCATCGATTCGTGGCATCGGGTATACATATTGTTTGGTTATTCGGTTTAAACGGCGGTAAATCACGCAAAATCGAATAGTCCCGTCTTTTTTCTTTACCAAAACGACAGGAGATGCCCATGGACTGCTTGACGGACGCACGACTTGTTTCCGGAGCATCTAACTTACTTGATCGTCGATCATATTACGTTCGGCTAAGGAAACTCGGTACGGCCGCTGCCTTAGTGGTTGCTGCTCCCCGACGTCGATTCGGTATTCAGTGGAGATCGCCTGGCCGGGGGCTAAATGACCAACATCGAAACATTTGCTGTATTTTGTGAAGAATGGCGTAGAGCTTTTCCCTTTGGTCTTTGTGAAGGTTAGGATCGATAGTTTCAAGTAGATGAGGCGAACTAGGAGAAGTCGTGGTTGTAATACTAGTGTTGTCGGTTTGCTGGGCAAGAGCGACTACTTGAAGTGTGTCAGATATTATTGCCGTTCCTAAGACAAGGCCTGACGGTAAAAGACAATTAGAAGAAGACGAATTAGTGACCATGATCAACGCTTCCTTATTTACGAATGTAGCTAAACTGTATGAGGTGAGAAGTCCTGTCTTGGCAAACGTCGGTTTTGAAGGCGAAATTAAAACATCACTTGGAATCGGGTCCGACGAAGAAACTACTACACTCGTGGAGGAATAAGGAGGAATTACGGTGTCTTCAGCGACAAAGACCTTATAACTGTTACTGGGCTCGGGAAATGCAGGTGGGGGAACTTCGGATAATTCTATTGTGGAGTGGGAACAATCGATAATTGCTGAAGCCAATGTTGAACGAAAAATTCAACATGGAAAACTCAGCCCAAAAAAGGCGGGCTGTACAGCTTGAAATAGGCATCAAATTTTGCTTACCAGCTGTCTGAAGGACAAGACCGGTACACGGGGTGGTTACTTTCTTGAGTCTTCTGCAAAGATCATACCTCATGACGGAAACGGCAGCACCGGTATCTACTAGAGCTTGAATACGTAAATCTTCAATGCACACTTCGACCATGTTGTTCGGAAAATGAGGGCTTTGAGATTGTGAAGGTGCTGCAGTTCTTGCCTCCTGAACCTTAGGTATCAGTTTCCCCTAGGGGTGGGGTTGACATTGCGGGGGAGCATTGGTGAGGAAGACCTGCGGCGTGGCGATGGCGAGTGGTACCGCTCTGATGTAAGAGGTCTGTCACGGTAGTCGTCACGGGGCAAGGGCAGCCTATAGGTGGACTCATGCTGGGGGGTCGAAAATGGACGATACGGGGCATCGTAGGTGATGGGACGGCGTCGGCAATATCTTGCAATGTGGCCCACCATGCCACAACTGAAGCAGACGGGACGTCCGTCAGGAGCCCTCCATTGCACTGATTTTGGGGCCTGAGGAAACGATGTTAGAGCTGCATATGGCAGAGGTGTGTGCACAGCTGGTCTACTCAATATCTCGGCATACTTTGGTCTTAAAGGTAGTGCGTTTAGGGACGAAACGCATCCAACCGCAGCTGCGACCTCGTCCTGGATAATAGTCCGAATGCTTGCCGTAGGTAGTGGGGCCTGCGCTATCTGGGGCGGTGGGGTGACGTTCAAGGTCCCCAAGACGCGTGCTACCTCCTCGCGAACAGTGTCGCGAATGAAGTTCCGGAGGCTGTCGCGAGTGCCGATGGTGTCTTCGTGAGGTGTGGTGAGACTCGCTATTTCGGGAGTCGGTACGACCGTAGCTGGAACGTGAAGTCGTTGATGCCTAATTTCTTGGAAGTTCTGGCACGCCTCGACGAGTTTTTCTACGGTTAGTGCGTTTTGAGTTGCCAGCAGCTGGAATGCATCTTCGCCGATTCCTTTCAGTATGTGATGCACCTTTTTCTTCTCGGGCATGTCGGGGTCAACGCGTCTCGTCAGTTTCAAGACGACTTCGTTGTAGGCCGTAAACGTTTCCTCGGGTTGTTGTACCCGCGTGGCTAGCTTGCGCTCGGCTGTGAGCTTACGTACCGCGGGTTTGCCGAAGACTTCCCTGATTTTCTAAGTGAACTCCGGTCATGTTGTCATGTAAGTCTCGTGGTTTTTGAACCACGTGTTGGCGACTTCCGACGGATAAAAGATGACGTTGGTTAGCTTGGTGGCGTCATCCCACTTGTTATGGCGGCTGGCCCTATCGTGCGAGTCAAGCCAGTCTTCCACGTCGTCGTCTCCAGCTCCGGAAAACCATTTCGGGTCTCTGTGGCGAAGGGAACCGGAACGGAAGGTTTTCTGTGGACTAACCTGTCCTGCCGCAGTGGTGGAGCCGTCAGCTGATGGAGCGGTGGCCATAATGTGTCGGAGGGTCCGGCTTCGCAGCTCTAGTGCAGGGGGAACCTAGGTTTGGGGCAGAAGAGCAGCTTGAAGTCTTCAACGAGGATACCTCGCACCTCCACCACTTGTAAGATGGAGATAGTGATAGCTTTCGGAGAGGTTTATTATGAGACTGCTCAGGGCGCAGGCTGGATTCGAATATCCCGGTCGCGCCTCGAGCAGCCAGAGATCAGCCCTCATGATGATGATCATTGTAAAGATGAAGACGATGAATGTCTTTATGATGATGTGTATCGTGACGATGAAAGAAGATGATGACCTCGTGATAATATTTTTTGTTGTGCATGCATTTGATATATATATATATACAGGGTGTTTTTTTTTAAGCTTAACAGATTTGTTAAAACAAATCCGTGAAAGTTACAGTTATGCAGCTTGTGGAGGTGGGTTATACGGCCAGGGGGACACATTTTAGGAGGCTAATCGTAATGATCAGTCGGCTAATTAATTAAAATTCGTTAATTAACTTTTTAATTCATGAAAATAGACATATGGTTCCAATTAGAAACTTGCTCAGCGTCATCGAAAACCCCTAAATCAGTCATTTTCAGAAAGACTTTGAGCGCGTGAGAAGCGTAGTAGTGCACTAAAGTTACCATACTTGGAGCAAGTACAAGGCTGGGGCTAGATAAGAGACGGAAAAATCGCACGGGCGCCTTATCGCAACCGCTAGCTTTGTACCTGCTCCACGAGCGGTAACTTAAGTTCACTACTACGCTTTTCACGCGCTCAAAGTCTTTCTGAAAATGACTGATTTGGGGGTTTTCGACGACGCTGAACAAATTTCTAATTGGAACCATATGTCTATTTTATTAATTAAAAAGTTAATTAACAAATTTTAAGTAATTAGCCGACTGATCGTTACGATTATCCCCCTAGAATCTGTCCCCCTGGCCGTATAACTCACCTCCACAAGCGGTATAAGTGTAACTTTCACGGCTTTTTTAAAACAAATCTGTTAAGCTTAAAAAAAACACCCTGTATATATATGTATATATATATATATATATATTAAGAAAGCACGTTTTTGTGCAAATATGGGCAGTCTTGTAAACGTTAATCGACAAAAAAGATCAGTCACAATTACTTTTGGTTAAACTATTTAATTAGACTACTTAATTACTCGAGAAAAAGTCCTAACAGATGCATTGAAGCGATTACAAAAAAAAAAGTTAAAAGTAATTTTTTACAACTTATTTGATAAGTTGAAACAAAAAGCGTACAAGTCTGGACACGGGGTATGGCAAAACACTTAAGAAACCCTAAACAAATTAATCGATTCGCTTATTTTAAGCTGTTCAGTGGAGTGGCCGAAAGCATGTAGGTACCTTGTTTCATTTTGCGTAAGAGTGATAACAACAATGTCCCGACCAGAGGCACACACGTGCTTTTACGGGCCTGGATAAATTCATGCGCACGTTCATTTTGCAATAAAGCTTTTTTTTTGTATACCCACAAGTAATATAAGGTTTGTGAAACCTTTTATTTTGAAATAATTGAAAATTGCGAAAATGGCCATTTGAAGAATATTATATTTTTCATTCACATACTATATATATATGGTAATGAAACCTAGATAGATGCGTTGTCTAAAGTCTATAGGATGCGAAATGTGCACGTGATATGACACTATTAAGTACACAAATTTCCTGAAATTCCCAGAAATTCCCCGAAATTCCCCGAAATTAGATAAAGAAAAAAAAGTGTTAGATATAAGAACATATGTGTAGAGTTACGCTTCTGCGGCGGTGGGGAAAAGATGTATATTTTGGTAATATTTTCTCGCTAGAAATGGAAACTACAGACGAAACTAAGGCCGTTCCAGGTTGCTCAGAGGTCTCCAAATATGCATTTAACTAATTACCCGATCATGACACGCTTCTTAATGCTTATACGAAAAATATAAGGATTTGTGGATAATAAAACACTATAAAACGCATTATCGCTTCTTTTTCCCAAAGAATTTTAGTTTTTTTGACCGGCACCTCCTTTTAAGCTGTGAGTCGCCATTAATGTGCTGTTACTCTGGCCGAGCTTCAGAGTGTTTGTCGGTTGGGGCGGCTCAAGGGTCCACCAAGGATGACGTCATGAGTATACCTCGACCTCTAGGCGACCTTGGTTGATCTCTCTCTCCTAATTGTCGGCTCTCTCATTCAGAAAGCACCATGGAGGAAGATGATTCCGATCAATCCGGGGTCGTCGACGTCGGCGGCGGCGGCGGAGGCGGGGGTGGAGACGGAGGCGGAGGGGGCCCTGTACCGCACCCCATCGATGTGGCCACCACACCACCCAAAGGTGCCACCGACCATCTGATAAACGTTTAATATTTCTTTTTTACGCATTCCGCATTGTTTCGCGCTCTATAAGCCGGGGTCTGACGCCACGCCGCCGCGGTGGTGCTGTTCTCGGCCGAGCGCATGGGCAGAAGCTTCATCTCACGCGAATCTGCTTCCTGCCCACGGGCAATGGCCACAACTGGCGTGGGCAATCGCGGAGTCAATCGCCAAGAGCGCGTTGGTTCATGCGGAATGCAAGAAAGACGCCGAGCTCCGATTGGCTCTGATCGTAGGATAGTGGGTAGTCCTCGAAGAAAGCGTGCCTCCACGTCCACCAGCTATTGCCATCTGAGCCCATCAGAGCTCGGCGTCTTTCTGACGTCACCACAACCCTGCAAAAGAAGCAGACCAACTTGCTCTCCGCACAGTCCACGACGGCTGTGGGCAGTGTGCGTGGGCACTGGGCAGCAACCAGATGCGCGAGAAATGATCCGCCTGCGCATGCGTAGCGCTAACAGCAGCGCCACCACAGTGGTGTGACACCAAGGGCTGCTTCGTTGCTGTCTCCGTTTTACTCTACTGCTTTGCACAGCGAATGCTATACGGTTGGAACCAATCTAGCGGAGTAAAAAAAAATGCATCGTCAAGGTGCTCGTCGCCTTTGGGCATTTGCCGTCCCCGATTAAATAGATTGGGCACAGCGGATGCGCCGCCATCTGGCGCCCCTTCTCTGTACTTGGTTTGAATAGTTGGTGATGGTGAACCCACAAACCCGACGATAGGCGTGACGATGCACTTTTGGCGCTGCCTGTTTGGTTGCATCGAATAGTAGCGTCGGCTGCGTTCGCACTTAAAGGCCGACGACGAGACTCGAGATTCTACAAGGCAGAATATCCTCCTCACCACCAGGGAGGAGTAAACAGGCAATGGTGAACAGGGAAGAAGGGGGAGAGGAGGAAGCGGGGAAAAAGTGGAAAGCGCGATCTAGTCGCCGGTCTTCAAGGTGGACTAGGAGTCTAAGAAATATGGGGAGTTAACTTCCCTGTAAAGCACTTGGGAAACTACTCAAGACTGGAATTCATTCCCGGAAAAATACGCATTCAATTTAGCGAGGCACAGTCGTTCGCGGATGGACTGACTGATTATTCTCATGACCTTTACTAAATGTACACAATCTTCATAAAATTGACATTGGATCGGTAAAAACTCTAAAGTTTGATTTTTGTTTAGTTTCGTACTTTTTATGTTGGTATTTTATTGAGATCTAAAATTGTTTTCATCACCGTCATATAAACGTTTTTTAAGGGCGCCGCCATATTGAGAATAGCGGTGTCTACGATGCTGTCTAGCGGCTTAGATCTTAAAATGCCGGCTGCTTGTGGCAGCGCAGCTTTCTGGGTAAGCAACGGTGTGGGTATGGGGGGAGCGCATGGCTAGACTTTTCTACGGTGGGCTTCAATAACTTGTCAACTGGCTAATGACAGTTCATTACCTTACCTCCTCGAAAGAACGAGGACGATGAAGGTGGAAGTTTTGATTAAGATTCCACAACGAACGGAAATATATGACCAGTTCAATGCAGTCTACTCGCGTAACCTCTCAGCACTTGGTAGATTCATCTTGGTAGGTGGGACGTAGCTGTTTTCATACCCTTCTCGTGCCATGGAGTAATAGCGTATATCGAAGTAATAATCTAATTGGAGCACCGTCACCTGGTTGGAGTCAGTCCGCTTGCCGTAGACGAATAAGCCGTGGGCACGCAAGCGACGATGGGTGTGATACAAACTCTCCCGATTCACGCTCGCAACCGTGACTTCATATATAGGGATCCATAGAGAATTCAGTAGAGTAGATTGTGTAGCTAGTTGGTTTTGGAACTTGGAATACATTTTAGCGCTCAAAACACACGCACAAACAGACGAGAATCAGACACCACAGTGCGCTAGTAACAACAGATTTTATTATATAAAACGTCACTTATATACTATCCGTGTTTCTGATATCGCCCCATCACTAGCCAACCCTATTCCATGCCGCGTCATTGAGGAAGGCGCGTTCCTTGACAAGTAGATCAAGGCCACGCTGACAGATGCTGGCCAACACTTCTTAATCTTCCTCTCCTTCGACTATCTCGGTCACAATGTTTTCCTTGTGCCTCGCCAGAATCTTGCACTCGGAAAACAGCGGCACACACTTGCAGCTTTGACAATGATCAGACAGATGACTGTTCAGATAACTTCCTACTTTAAGTTTGTGCTCCCTATGCCTATCATTAACACACCTACCGGTCTGACCTATACACTTGTTTCCGCATGATAAGGGGATCTGATACACTACTTCCTCCGCACTTTCAACGAAGGGATTCCCGTGTTTCACCTCACTGTCAGAAGGAACCTTACGAAAAGGATCTGTCATCCTACATAATCTACTAAGTTTGTTTGGTGCGGAAAATAAAACTTTTACGAATGTACGGTATCACCGCGACCTTATGTTTATCAAGCTTCATTACGCAATCTTTTTAATACGATCTCCGCAACTGACACCACTACATTCCTCAGGAAGTCAGCTGCCTACAACCGCCTATACTGCGTGCCCAGGCCTTCTGACATCACATGGTGGCATGATTTTTTGAGGGCGTTCAATACGCACATATTTGCAATGCTCCTTTTGACCATTTTCGAATGAGCTGAATTGCACGGCAACAGGGGTTTTTGATGCCTTAGGGTGGTACATCCAACACACATGTTGTTCAGAAATGGTGAGTCTGACGTCAAGGAACTGCAACACACCATGTACCGGTACTTCCTGGGTCAGTATGAGGGGGTGTAAGACGTTTTTGAAAACATTAATGAGGTCATCCACTCTCGACTGGAATTCTGCAGGCCCATGGTAGAACAGAACTAGAAAATCATCAACGAATCCAAAACTTTTAATTTCATTATAATTGTTACCTTCAATAACGTGCTCAAAAAGAACTTTGTCATGATGGCTAAAAATGTATTACTGAGGATGGGTGCCAAGCATGAGCCAATGCATACCCCTTGTTATTAAATATAGACCCCGTCATTCCATTCCACAAACGTCCATTTAAGATAAAACGAGAGCATTTCAATGAAGCTCTCTTCCGTCATGCCGGTTTGATTCTGGAACGCCACTGTACCTAAGCGATCGATACTATGTTCCATGGGGGTTAACAACTTGTCGTGCAGCAAGGAATAATATAAATCTTTAATGTCATAGGAACAGGCTGACAATCATTTGTCTGAGTTATCTTTTAAGAAATCTGAAATATCGACAGAATTTTTAACTAAAAATAGATCGTTAAAGCCTAAAGGTTCGAATTTGTCTTGGAGAAAAAGCGCGACCGGCTTCTGCCATGAGCCCCTCTCTGATACTATGACCCTCATGGGACATTGTTCTTTGTGGGTCTTGGCGCTAAACATAATTCGTAAGCTTCCATCTTTATTCTTATTGATGCTCTGAGCTAGCTGATGAAGGTTCAACATTTCGCATCATCTCACTGCCTCTAATTTCAGCTTTTTTAGGGACACATCATCTCGGCGATTGAACACTGATGAGATCGCCTCAAGGGCTTTGCTACCAAATTCAGCTTCCGTTGAAATCACGAATCCTCCCTTCTTGTCGGCTGGAAGGAGCGAAAGCCGGTGTTCTTTTAAAAATTACACCATCTTCCCGAGGGGAACCATGGATTGATGCGGAGCATCGCGGATCGTTATTAACGGTGTTAGTAACGTTGTTAGTAACGTTTTTGTCTTCAGTGGACGTAGCGTTGCTGTTAGTTTGTGGGGTGGTGCTGACGCTTGCTTGCGCCAACCCACTAACTGACGGGACTGTTGCTTCCATCACACTTCATCGGAAGAACGGAGTGAAGTGGAGTCAACAGCGCTGAACTGAACGCGCGCAGCGCGCTACCGCTGCTCATATTCACACTTGAAGGAGAGGAGACTAGAGGAGGAAAGCTGCGCATGCGCGCGTGGTGTGAGTAGAAGTGAACGCACTCGAAGTGCACGCAGCTGGTAGAGAGTGAGAGCGGAGAGAGTAACGCGCAGCTGTTGGAGAGAGCGAAGGAGGAGAGTTGTGCATGCGTAGTGTGAGTGCGGACTACGGAACCGCGGGACATAGACCCGAGCAAGAGATGCTCCGCATCTAAAAAGACACCACTTTTTTTAATCTGACTTTAAGACACCGCTGGTTTCTTTCGAGCAATCTGAAAGCTGAAACGCAGCAAGCTGAAACTCCGTGAGAACGTGAGGCTAGCGGAGGTGGTAAAACTTGAAACATTTGAGCACGTAACGTTACCTAAGTCAAAAGATACTAAAAAACAACCGTCGGGATTTTCGGAAAACTTAGTTTAGAAAATGGGGACCGTTTTCGCACCGTTTCCGGTAATTAGCGCTTTTTTTTTTTTTTGTCATCAGCGGAGCGCCGTTTGCTTGGGTTTGTGAACTTGGTTCCCTCGCGGTGGAAGTTACCACAGACGATTTAGCTTGCGGGAAACCTGGACGAGTGAAAGCTTTTAATTGATCCCCAGATTCCCCACAAGCTCAATTTCATCGACATCTCCGACAGCGAACTTTTTCCCAATAAAAATAATACAGAAAGTATCGTATACTTTTTGAATTAGATAAAAGTTGGTTCTCAACCTTTGGAATCTAGTTCCCACCCCTTCTGCTGCATTTGGGCGGACGATAAGGATTCGGCGATGCGTTCTTCATTTTTAGCATAAAAAAAAACGAAGTTTGTGTTAATCCCTCTTTATTGCAAGAATATATATATATATATATGGGAGCATTCCTAGATACTTTCCGAAACCCCTGCATTCATTCGGCCGCATAATTCGATTGGAACCCCAGATATTGACCTTTGTTTAGTCATTGGAACCGACAGACTTTTCCACAAAATCCCAGCCTTCCTCATGGTTACCCCACGCTTCACTTCGCAGTGACGGAAATTGTGCGCTGTTCTGATCCGCTCGCAGCAATTCTGGCGCTTCGTGTATCCCATGGAAGCAGAACGATCCATTCACTTTCATTACTGTGTTCCTCACACGCCATGATTAAAGAGATACAAAAATGAAAATCAAAATATACGGAAACCTTTCCCAAATGGGTGAAAACTGATTATAACATCTGTAAATGACAATCGCACGTCCCTATTTTGAGCGGATGGCTATATTTTTCTCTTTAAGCGTCCCATTTTAGCGAGTGCTTCGAAATTGGCCAACGAGGCCTGCGATGCGTCCTGGGAACTCGGTCGCAATCGTGACATTAGGCTCCTCAGCACAGCCAAAGGCTGCCGTGATTATGAGCACCACCACGGGGTGGCTTTTGCATTCTACAATCTCGCGTTTCGGAGTAGCGGAGGACTGCGCAGCTGCATGACGACCGTCGTAACGTATTAATTTCGGCCCTTGTAGTCCGCGGTGCGTTCCGCCGTGATCCATGAACTCGACGTGGACGAGAATTTTGAGTACCGAGGGGCTCGGACGATGTCAGCGACGACGAGTAGTCACTCTCGCACATGGTGACGAACAGGCGATTCGGTCTAGTGCCGTACAACCCATCCGAAAGACCGACCGTCCGCCCGAGAAAATCTAAAGGGTGTCGGGGTCGCCAAGAAACGCCTCGCCTTTATTAATGACTGGCCAACATAAATTTATGCTCTATTAATTAATTTATTAAGAGCGTGTTCACTTACCAGTTTGCTTCGCTTGTCGTGCGGTTTGCTGAGCTCTTCTGCTGTTTTTTTCTTGGTAAATGCAGTCGTCGCAACCACCGGTAGCAACCAAATATTCTTGCTCGGAAGAGCCAGATCATAAGGACAGTGGGTCGCCTTTGGTTTTCCTCATCGCGAAAATGGTCGCCGTACAAACGATTGGTTCTCTCCGGCGCCCTAGAGACGACGGACGCGCAAGACGGATCCACACGCTTCCGAATTTCTCATCGTTCGAAAACTCAAATGTCGGCATCTCTCCATTCAATCACGCAGACGCCATACCCCTCTGCCGTGCAACAGCGCGGCATCCTGAACGCAAACGTGATAAATAAACACATTAATAACTTGGCAGTACCAGAACAATCGCTTGCCCGGCAAAGCAGCCCAATTGCGTCAGTGTGTTCTCGCGGCTAGGGTGTCTATACGAGTACGGTGTACCGCCGAGGGTGACGCCACTGCGGGGGGAGCAACATGTCACGATCCGCCAAAAACGCCTCGTTCCCAATTCCCAGAGTCAAGTGGGAAATCGTTTTATTTGTTTTAAAACTACTTTTATGGTGTTTAGAGTTAAAGGGCTAATGTTTCTCAGGTGCTGATGCGACGTGGTACGTATGTAAGCAATACAATCAGCCCTAAAGTATCGTTTTCGTGCGCCTTTAAGAAAAACCAAATGTCATCACGTACAAAGAAGTTTGGGTTTGACCTAGGTGACTTTTCACTATTTTTTTTCTGCCTTCTAACATTTACAATCTAGGACGATGAAGGAGAGTCGTTTTTCTTCGTACTAGGTTGTAAACTTTAGCAGCGCAGAACAAAAAATAGCCATCACGTAAACTGTCTTGATTTTCTTTTACATTTTTATTTTTAAAATCACAATCTTAAACGATTACCAGCTTTGTGTTGTATCAGTAATCTTTCGCGAGCCATACATTAGATCGCCATAACTCATAACTCAGTGAGGGTGCCAGATATTTTCGGAATGGTCTTCGAGGAAGGCGAGCAGTACCGCAGAATGGGCAAGCAGGTACAGGGACAAAGGACATCTCATGCCACGTTCACTGCGTTTTTTTACGACAGTTTTTATTGGCTCTTTACACCACTGGAAATGACGTCCATTGTAATTGGTGTTGTAGTTGTCGAAAAAGTGGGTGTGAAGTCAAGGTACCCTAGTAAATTAGCAACATGGCTTTCTCTGCCTGCTAGCCCGATACTAACATATGCTAACAAACAGACAACCAAACCTCGCAAGGTGATTGGGATAAATCTCAGCTGTCATATCAATCGCTAATTTGGTCCATTTAAGTCCTCGAAGCATCGAAAGGATAGTTTTGAACCAGTCGCTCCAAGATCGCAACGGAGCATCATCATACGTTCCTCGCGGATATAAGCGTATTTTGCACTATGCATGCAATCAACTTATCCATTGTGCTTCACTTCACAGATCATTTACCGTGTTATTGTTTGTCATGCGTATATAAAGATAGGAAAACAATTTTAAATTCCGCCAATCAACGACGCCGTATGCGGTGGCGATGCAAAGATGTGCACTTCTTTCGCTGGTGTGCGGACAACGAAACCTCGGTGTTTAAGAAATCTATTTATACGGAGCGCAAGTTCGTCTGCGTCTTGCATAGGGATTGCGATAATGTCAGAACGTCCAGCTCTTATTGGATGATTCGAAAAGTATAAAGTGGGTAGACCTCGAGCATTTAGCATTGAGGTCTTCCCACCATCTTTTTAATCAAAGCCAATCAGAGCTGGGTGTTGTTCTGACGTCACCGCAATTCCTGTGCAAGAAGCAGACGACCTGCTCTCCGCATAAAGCAACCCGTCACTGGGTGCTTAGATCGGCTCACCAAGAATGGAAAGGTACAAACAATTAAAGCCGTTTACAACTCCCTGTAACGCCGAATCGGAGCGCAGCTCTTGAGGAGGAGGAGAGAAGGGTACTGGGGGGGGGGGGGGGGGGTCCCATGACCTGGGGGTCACGTGACGATGACGATGCCGATGACGTCATCAGTGACGATGACGATGCGGATGGCGATGACGTCATCAGTGACGTCACTGCTGACGTCACCAGTGATGGTGACGATGACGATGCGCATTCCGATGATGTCATCAGTAACGATGACGACGACGATGCCGATACCTCGGGGGTCGGGGGTCACGTGACCCCCCTCCCCGAGGTTACCGAAGGAGCCCGAGGTCCTCCCGAAGGAGCCCGAGGTCCTCCCGAGGTCCTCCCGAAGAAACCCGAGGTCCTCCCGAGGTCCTCCCGAAGGAACCCGAGGTCCTCCCGAGGTCCTCCCGAAGGAACCCGAGGTCCTCCCGAAGGAACCCCGAAGTCCTCCCGAAGGGACCCGAGGTCCTTCGGGAGGACTTCGGGTCCCTTCGGGAAAGTTTACCCATAATGCACCGCGCGGTTACGCCGACGCCGACGGCGACGCCAACGCCGACGCCGACGCCGACGGCGACTCCGCTCAAGCCGAAAACAGGCGCCTAAGAGCTGCGCTCTAAACATTGGGCATTTCATGAACCGATATTTCGACCAAGCAACCAGCTTGGCTTTACTTTCCCACAATCCAGTGGCTTTAGATGGGCGAAGTGCGACCTTCTTTGTTATTCAGAAATGCTTGAAAAATTGCCCGCCGCCCTCCTATTCCGAGGATTTGTATCGTGCATTCGCTGCCTGTGTAGCGGCCGCGTTACCACAGAGTTACGCCGCAGCCTTGGCAATCGCCTTTATCTGTTTGATAAGCACACACGTGCGTATGGGTCTCGAGTAGCGCCCGCTAGATGGCCACAGTGGCTTTGACGCCTACACAAAAAAAATAAGAAAATTCTATTCATTTATTTCCCAATTTATTTCTGTAAATTAAAAAAAAAAAAACTTCGGCTAGGGGGCGCAAGCCGTAGCCACCCATCTAATACCACCTAAAGGACGAGGCCTGCACATTAAGTCATCGTTAGCGGACCCCTGAGACGCCCCAAGCAGAAAACGTGCTGAAGCTTAAAAAGAGTATAGCGCAGACCGGAAGACGCGTGCGTCTTGGCGTCGCCGTGTGCTAGCGTCACTTGTTTTGTAAGACGCTGAAAGACGCGCTGGTTGAAAGACGCGCTGGCTGGGACAAACGGCGAGACTGCTCTCCCCGTCCGTCCCAAGTAGAGCATCGAGAACGAGGCCAAGAGACCAGTCTGTCAAGACCCCACTTTGCGTAAACGCAACACCGATGCCCAACGACTGCGCCTTGACGTATCGCAGCTGTCGCTGGGAATTGATTGTGGATTCACGCGGGACTGCTATTTTTTTTTTTATTCAAGCACGGTACCGATTGGGTTTCTCATTGACCGAAAGTAGTATAGAGAAATGGGTTATTGCATGGTGTTCTGAGTGCATCGCGGTGGAGTATGTACTCATGCATGCACATATCAGAGCGGTAGGCAGGTTGTCTGCTTTTTAGTTACATAGATGCATGGATGAATGTTAACGGCTATACTCTTTATAACAGAAGGGGAGCTTCCGTCGAGTAGCCTATACACATACGTATTTGCTCTTTTTCTCGTTTTTCGCATCTCTTTTCGGACAAAAGTGGCCAAGTCCATCCTTCTCTGCACGATCGGCATTGGCGGCGTCCTGGAAGCCATGATGCCTCCGGACGACGTGTGCGATATCGTCTTCTACACGCACGTGATGTGTCCCAAATGCAACGAAACAAAGCGGTTCACTTCCATCGGGGACGACACGGCCTACAAGGCGCTCTTGGTCAAGGCCCAGTCTTATAGCGCGACGACCTTCGGCATATCCCTGGACCAGGCGTGAGTCAGCACATTCTTCCTTATATCCAAGAAGGTGCACAGGTGGCACCTCAGTCGGTGGCTGTGGTCAGCTTCACCTAAGAAATCTGAAACGTCTGTTAAAGCCTAATTGTGTTCTTAGTAGAGCTAACTTTGATTTTGCCTTGAAAAGTGTGGTCGAATAGAAGTGGCTGGCTACCAAACACTTCCGTCGTGCGAGCTCCGACAACAACATAATGCAACTGTAAAGGAAAGAAGAAAAAATATGAAAAAAGTAACAAATCTTCAGAAGTAGGAACAGACGACTCCGAGACGCTTCAAGAAGGCTTTGCCAGCTACAAAATCTTTTAAAATAACAAGAAAAAAAACATCTAGAAAAGGGTGACGTAAGGACGCTAGACATGGCGTCACTTGTGTAAAACGAACACTCATTTTGGTAAGACCAGAATTAGTGTTCGCAGCTTTCTTTGTAAAACGATATTCTGCTTATTTGGGTTTGATGGGAAGATCGATACACAGCTCCAATTCGTTTCTTCTTCAAAGCATTTGTGGGAGCCAATGTCTGCCACCTATCAGGGAGCTCGCTGAACGGCGAGGCTGAAAGTACGATTACACCTAAGCGAAAAAAAAATCTGTCTGGGATGGGGCATTCAACGCCGCGTACCCACGTGGACCACTATGCTGGGTGCCACAGCGCAGAGTCTTTAATGGCGTCATAAATTCAACCTCGTCGTTCGCCGAGCTCTCAGGCTCAAAGTCGACGATTGTCCTTTTTTTAAAAGTGCGCGCCATTGCGTAAATTCAAGAAGCTACCATTGTTCTGGGCATGTACTCCGAGCATTTCTTGCTCACGAGGGTTGCGTCTGCGTTCATCGTGACCTTGGCTCAACTTGTGACGAAACCGAGTGCCCTGTCAGTGTTCTACGAACACTCGGATCCCATGATGCACTTGGTGCCTAAATAATGGCGAGCGCGAATTTCGCTCGTGGGAACTTTTCAAGAAGATGTATTGGCTTTTTCAAGTTCTTTAGCTAAAAGTAGCCACCGGAACGTTTAGAGTGTACCATGTACCGGAACGCTTGCTACGAGTCATGTCAGCCTATTCTGCGCTAAACGCGTACCACGTGACTTCAAGCTCAGTGCGTCGTTGCGCAGTGCCTCGAGGTCACGCGACACGCTGCAAGCTACGGATTGGCTCGGGTCGTTCTTAGCGTCCGTTGTGGTACACCTTAAGGTGAAACGGAGTACGCGCCCTCTTCCGTGTAGTCCCTGCCCATCTTAAATCGCGGAATGTTTAGTCTGCGAGAAAAAAATGTTTTTCTCTTGCCACGCAACTGGGAGATTTTCAGGTTTGTATCACGGTTGTTAATCCTTTTTGCTTTGCCTCACATGCACATGACGTAATATAGAGAAACACGTAGTATCAAAATTAGTATATTCCTTTCGAACCTTACCTTAAAAGAACCAGCATGGTTTAAAAAAATATATATATTTCAACAGTCACGCATGTAGTTAATATATTCATATTGTTTATAGAAATATTGATGCCGGAGGACTAACTGAAGCAGCATTTTCGTGCATTTCAGGAACCTTTTTCTGCATAGTCGCCTCATACGAGACCTTAAAGGGACTATTACAGGGTATTTATGCTCGCCAAGGGTTTTATTTCTAAAAGATATATGAGGGCCCAGAAACCCAAAACACCATTTCCACGTCAAAAACAAAAATGTTTTTTTTCGAGGACTGGAGAGTTTTAGCTGCGCTCAGCCTCTTCTCCGTGGTCACGTGCCGTTCAGACACTAGTGCCAAATATAATCAAAGTCATGAGTCATGGAAGGTACGCCATCAACATTAAAAATAGTAAGAAATTGAAACCTATTTTTCGTGGCTTCGAAAATGCTGCAAATGCGTTGATTAGAAAAAAAGCTGCGCGGAGTATCAGAAGTACATTTACTGCGTAATAGATATTTCGCTAAATCACCCAAGCATTAAACATAACGTAGGGAACGTAGGTACACGCCCTGCACGTGCTCGCCTTCCCTCTAGACCTCTCACGTTGACCAGGGGGCGCTGCAAAAAGGGACATGATAGGTCTTGTTTTGGGCAGTACAAAACATAGAGTTATTATAATGTACGCTAAATGTTCAAATGTGGCGTGTGTCTACGCGACTTCCCTGACGCAAATTGAACGAGACAGCAACTAGTCTACTTTTGCTGTGCTTCTGTGTATTCCTAAGGGAAAACGCGCGTGTATTTTGTCTCTTCGCCGGAAAATAACATAAAACATTCTGGGTATTTGGCTTGTACCGATTAGTACGTGCCTTGATGAGCATTGTAAAAAAAGTAATTGCTTTAGTTAGCGCAGTTTCCTTTATCGGTGAGCGATGTTTAACTTCGTTACATTTCAGTCACAAACATAAAACGAACAAGAAACGCGTTGTTTCCGGCGTTCCGCAGGGGTCAGTGATTGGGCCTCTTTCGTTCTTGATTTTTATAAACGATCTTGAAATACGTCATCCATCTGTACAGTGTCGATTTTTCGCGGATGATTGCGTTTTGTTTACAGACATTGTGTGTCATGCTGACCAAGTCAACCTTAACGATTGCCTATCGCAAATATCATCATGGTGTGAGCGTTGGCAACTGGTGCTGAATACTTCCAAGAGCGTCCACATGACAGTCACTAACAAGGAACAACCACTTTCTTTTACTTACACAATTGACGACCTACCCTTGCAAAAAGTCACAGAATACAAAAACCACGGGATAAAAATTACCTCAAACCTCAGCTAGAACGCACATATTAGCGATTTAGTCACCCTGGCTTCAAGGAAGTTATGGTTTCTTCGTAGAAACTTACGCCACTGCACCTCTACAACTAAACTGACGGCTTATAAATGTTCAATCCGTCCCATTTTCGAGTACGCAGACGCAGTGTGGGATTCAAACCGCAAGTTTGTATCAATACGCTAGAAAACATGCGAAAGAAAGCACTGCGATTTATCTACAACCGGTACGGTTGCCGATCATTCATTACTGAACTCTAGCGGCTATCCGGCTTGCCACGGCTAGCTACTCGAAAGAAAATTAACAGTCTTAAGTTTTTCCACATTCTTATCAACAGCCCAAATGGTCTGTCGTCAAGCGAGTATGTTGCAGTCAACTCTAACCGACTAACGAGAAATGAACACGACAAAACGATGAACGAGTTTTTCTGTAACAGTGATGTTTATATGTATAGCTTTTTTCCACGCACTGTTACTGAATGAAACAAGCTTCCCTCAAAGCTGGTAAACGAAGACTGCCCTGTTGCATTCTCAGACGGCCTCCAGTCACTCGTCACTGATGACGCAAGTTCTTAGATTGGCTTGTATAAATTATATACCCCTGTATATTATGGCTGATGTTTCTTGGCAAATTTTTTTTTTGTGCGTATGGGGGGGGGGGGGGGGGGGGTAGCTCTGCCTTTGCACGTGTACAGATCTACCCATGTTTACTTAGGGTCTGCTTTGTTGTACAAACTTCTGCTTTTATGTGATGTTTTTTTTTTTTTTGCTTCCAATTAATATTTATTTCTTTTGCCTTGGCCCCTTCACAGGCGGCCGGCAATTTCCACCAATAAATAGATAAATAAAATTGTGTTTCGCCTAAAGTGCGTAAGGACAAGCGACGATTTAAAGCTAAACAACAATCGAAAGGAATATTGAATCTGTTCATGGCTCGCCAACATTCCGTTGACGCTTGTATATTGCTTACATGCCAGTCCTTTTACTATATGAAAATGACCCCGCCGTGCATCTTATGGGCGGATAACAGCAAACAAAACTTAAAGTATAAAGTACGTGGGCTGTGAAAGGTGTCTCTTTGTATTGTTTTCTCTGCCGGGCAGGTTTCATCGGGCACTTGTGCTCAAAGCGTTTGAGCGTCCGGGTGATGTTTTCAACGTAGAACAAGCATCTTTGAATAGAACAGAAAGAAAAAAGGCAGTACTTACTCATTAAAAATCAGAATATATTACGTGGCCTTCAATCTATTTGGATACATGCAATGGTAGGAATTGCTCCAGTGTTACTACGTAGTTCTTGCAGTCTCCCTTGGTTTCCAGATGTCCTTCGTTCGTTTGGCACGTATATCCCTCATGCTGAAAAGCGCCGACGTCGCGTTCGCGCTAACAATGTCCGACAGTGCACGTAATTACAGGTACAAAGCCTTTTTCGAACAATTTTTAATGGAATAAATTCGAACGAGAAACACCGTAACTCACCAATAATTTTGTCTTTCTCACTGGACAATCTACCAAGCTACCTATGCGTAAACATTATTCGGGATATTTGCTCTTATGATTGAGCGCAGGGAGAAAATTCACTAACTTTTTTCCAAAGAAATGGATTACCAGAACTCAATTTTCGACTGGTTGGTGTCTGCCTCAATTTGCGTCAGCAGGTTAGTGCGAGTTCAACTTCTAACCTAAATTATAAGAACTCTATGTTACAAACTCGAGCTTCTCAAACTGTCAAGCATGTAGAAGCGTGCCTGCTCTGATGCAAAACAGGAAAGGGCGAGAAAAAGACTTAACGCCGTCGAAGCCCAGATCAAAGCTAAGACGCTAAGAGCGTGAACCAAGACATGCCGTTTCACGCGTTTAAAGAACAAATTAAAATAAATAAATAAAGCGTCGGGGACGCCAGATGGTCTGACGGCACCACCCAGAAATACGACAAGCGTACCCTAGCGGTGGTGGCATGAATCTGACGCTTTTGATTGTCTTGCGGCGTCGAATCTAGGCAATTTCGAATGCCCAAAGGTGTTTTGCCGTTCTACTGCACCACACAGAAAGAAATAAGCTCGACCAACGTGTCAAAAGTAGTGCAAGGGCTATCAGGTGAGCATGTATACTGCCCAAAATGAGGGCACCATAGTTTGTTCAAAGCTACAGCGCAGGAGGTATGAACAGATTCAAAGTAAATAAGTAAATTTCCGTGGAACGCGCGCGCGAAGTGCCGTCTCTTAGATTTTTGGTTTCGAACAGTTAGAGCTGAGAACGCCAGCACGCGCAACGCGCGTACCTACATTCCCGGCATGCTTTTTAATGCTTGCGTAATTCAGCCGCAAACTGTATATTCTCAACACGGCGTCGTGTCGCTGGAGTCGGACGCTGAAAGGCTGGAAGAAGCGGACTACGCGATAGCGGTGAACGACGGGCGGAGGACCTCTACTTCAGAACTGTAGTTTTCGGTACCGGCGAATATGTCTAGCTTCGAAATATACATTTTTTACTGTTCAATACAATTCAATACATTCAGTAAACCAAATGAAAATTTAAAATAAATAATAAAACTTATTTATGAAATCACTTAATATCTACTCACAGAAGTAAGTAAACAGATGTACCACATAGTGCTTTACCAACACTAAAAACCGATCATGATTCGAACAATACCTACCCTAAATAACCTGCGAGATTCACTTTTATTCTACCAAAAGTCTCAACATGAAATATGTGGCAAAAGGAAGAGCCCACAATGGGAGACAGGGAGGCTCCAACCCGTTGGGAACTGCTGGCTTTGTATTAGTTTAGTCGCGCAAGGAAAAGGCGAAAAGCTACATTCAAGGAGGACCTCACTTTTAGGATCAGGGGAGCTAGGGGCTGGATCTAAAGCTCCGGGCTTCCACATTAGCTTCAACTCTAAATCCTTGCAACGTACAACCCGATGTACTCCAACAATCCCTTGGAAAAGTTTCGTAGTATGTACAACAAATTTTAACATCTTCCTCCAGAAAAGAAGAAAGGAAGGAAAAAAAAATACATGTAGAAAAACAACTTGTTCCAAAAACAACTATCCGGGGAAGTAACCAAAAATGAAATCTTGTCAAATAAGCAGTTAATTAAATTCCTGCCTTGGTGAAAGAAGTACAGTTATGTTGGATCTTAAAGGGAAACAAAAAACAACGTTTAGTACATCAAACGTTTCTTTCCTTCATAAATAACGACAAAAACAAAAAGAGAACATAATTCTACGGTACATTCCATATTCAAAGAGCAACCACATCTTCGTCGTCATCACCGGATCACATCTCAGTTAAGTGAAAGGTTTAAGAGAACGCATTTACCAACTAAGACAATTAGTAAAAATAAAGATCTGGGAAGAGGTAATATATTGATATTAATAACATTTTAAGATCATTGCCACTCTATAAGCACATCACCAGCTTGGGTTAATCAAACGAGGCTAAACACCGGAAATCCTGTCCTTAGGACTTTATTGTTTTGCTTCTCAAAATAAAAATAAAATAAAAAATAAGTTATGTAAATAGCTTAGGAAATTAAGACGTTATTGTGTTTAAACCATGTAAATATGTATATAAGAATACGTTTCTTCTTAATTCCTTATACGTCTTGACCTTTTGCCAGATATACCAAAACAACCATCACCATCTTCATTTATTATTGAGAACTGATTACTTTCTCAAGACTTTATAAAATATTGTCGTAGCATCATAGTTAAAAACATTCTAGCAGTTCTCGGTGCATCATTAAGATTGTTCTTGTATGTCGAACTAAACCAACTTTTGCAAACTTTTGCAACACAGTCAACTATGCACTTCCTAAATTTCACCCCACACCGGAAAATGTGGTGCTCAGAACAAAGTTTAAATTTCACTCCATTAAACACCCCTAAAATAAAACTCAAGGTCTCAACATAGCCAACTATTGTACCAACAACTCTTTCATGCTCACACCATTCGATTGTTGCGTTTTTCTCATTTAATTCGAATGTTCGCTCTCACTTATAACTTGTCCGTACGTACTGACTAAGGGACAGATGCTGCGCCGCTAGATTAATACGACCGATGTCCAAGTTGGCTCATCTCGGCGTCGTCGCCAACTCGACAAGACAAAAAAAAACACGGGGAACGTTTTAAGAAAATCAATATATAAAACATCCAAATATAAAATAATTGCCCGTTTATCTGCCTTGGAGCCTGTTCCCTACCTAGGGTCTTTCTGTTTCAGCTGTTATTTTTTTTTTTTCTTCTTCAAAATGTTTTCTTTAAAAAATTATCCATTTTTTGCGTATTTCTGGGCTATTCATTCATTTTAATTGGTTTAAACTTGGTATGCCGTCTGGTGCTGCAAGTAAAGAGACAAATGTTTATTTATTTGCTTTTTCGCTCACATTTATAAATTGTAAACTGTTCGATAGAACTAGGATTTATTTCGTACGACTCGTCCGACCACCAAGCGCATTCGCACGAAGACGTCGCTACCTCGTCGCGCCTTCTTCTGTCTAAATATATATCTCGTCCTGCAAACACGAATCGGTAAGTGCTTAAAAAGTGGACAAACGCCAAGCACGAAGTGCCTGACGTTTGCACGTTTTTCGTCTGCTTCGCACGGCGGAGACACAAGAGGAAAAAAAGAGACGCGGTTCGGTGTAGCCTGCGGACTTCTGGCAAGCGTCTTCCCTCTCCATTTCTCGCTCCTTCCATTGGTCTGCGGTGTAGAAGGCTGGATCGAGGCTTGTCTTGCTAAGGTCGAGTGGCACCTCCTTCACTTGACGCCAGCTAGTGCATGGGACGCAATGAACAAAACGAGTGCCGTTTCCTCCGTTTTTAAGCTGTTGTGGGCACTGACGCTTTTGGCTGCTTTTCGGTAAGCCTGTCAAATAGCTTGACACAAAGATTAAAACTGACAATCCTCACAGTTCTCATATATGTATGCTTTGTGGTCAAATTGGACTCCGTTAGGCAAACAAATTAAAGGCTCGAGGTACACCTAAGCACATATGAGTTGTGAATGCGAAAACACGCACGGCACTCTTCACTTCCTTCTTTGATCTGCGGCGTACAACGCACTGACCTTGGGCGCGAAGCGGTGGAGACGCTGCCTCGCGGACACGCAGCGCCATCGGGTGAGCGATCGCTCAAACTGTCATGTGCCTTGCGGCGCGAGGTGGGAACAGACAGCAACGTAGTTCCCAGCAGAACGAACCCCTTGGTTTATTCCATGCGCCGTATACATTTCCACGCGCCGTACTACATTCGAAAAGAGGCGAGCGAACGCCGTGATCAATTATAACACAGTCAGGGTGACACCACACAAACTGACGCGCAGCGATCAATGGGAGCCTCGTTGACGCGCGCCAGCCAATGGGACCGTAGTGTAAAGGGTGCCGTTGGCTAGCTTTGCGCCAAATTTCATTAAGATGACGTTTTGCATGGTTCCAAAGCTGATGACGTCGGCTAGCTGCATGAGGCAGTTAATGCTTCGCATTAGAAAGTAGTGCTGCTCAATGAGGCAAGAGTTACATAGAGTTACCGCGGTGTCGGTGGCGGTTTCGACTAGTTGGGTTTAGCAGACGAGAAGCTTGAAGTATTTCATTTCATTTCATTTATTTTCTCATTAAGGGCCAGTTAGTGCATTACATAAAAGGGGGGGGGGGGGTAAATTCATGTTATACAAGTCAAGACAAGCAAAAAAAAAAGCAAATTGTACATTCCGGTCAACCTCATTAATAGCACATAATAGCAACAAAATACTAATAACAAGAAAAAAAGAATTCGTAGGCTTGATAAAAATACTTCTGTATCTACGACGGTGGCGATGAAGGACGGTAGGCAGTTCAAGTCGCAGATGTCTTGAGGAAGGAAAGGCTGATTGAATGCGTTTGTGGAACCGGAAATACCTTTGATTGTGCAGGAGTTGTTAAGGCGAGAAAATGTTCTGCCAGGAGCTGATAACAAAGAGTTCTTGAGGTCCGGTAATTGATAGTAGACTTTCTGAAGAAGACAGAGGGGAGATGGTTTTCTGCGGAGCTGCAAAGAAGACAGGATTAGTTGACTTTTTCACGCGGATACACTCACAGAAAAATCATAGGTGGACACGACGAAACGAGCGGCCCGGTTTCGTACTGCCTCCAGGTGGTTGATGAGGTAGAACTGATGGGGACTCCAGATGGAAGTTGCATATTCTAATTTTGGTTTGATGAACGACAGTGTCGTACGCCATTGTGCGGACGAGTGGAGGAGCACTGCGCAGGTTATGTCCGATGAAGCCCAGAGATTTCGATGAGTCAGCATGTATTGCTTCAATGTGGTTATTTCATGAGAGGTCTGATGTTAGTCTTACGCCAATATATTTATACGTTGAAACGGTTTCGATTATGTCAAAGTTGAGGAAGTACTGATGATATAGGATAGATTTCTTTCTGGTGAAGCGGATTAATTTACATTCGGATTTGTTTCGGTGACATCAACCAGGCATTGCACCATTACTTAATTTTTATGTCATCTTATAGCTGGTTGTGCTCATGCACACATGTTGTTTTGTTATAGACGACGTAGTTGTCTGCGAAGAGGCATACTTTAGAGGAAATGGTGGAAGGAAGGTCATTTATCAATATTAAAAAAATAAGAGGCTCGAAAACGGGCAATTCCGGAACACCAGAGGAGACATTTGTTAAGGTGGACTCGTGCTCATTGATGACCGTGAACTGCAAGCGGAAGGAAAAAAAAGTCGCGCATCCATGCAAGCACTAAAATATTCAGGTGAAGAGAAGACAGCTTGGAAAGAAGACATTGATGGGGGACACGGTTGAAAGCTTTGGAGGAATCAAGATATACTGCGTCGGTCTGAGCATGACACTCGAGGTTAGTGCGTAGATCATAAATGAAGTCACAAAGCTGCGTCTCACAGGATAGTGCTTTTTGGAATTCATGTTGAGGCATAAAGAAAAACCTGTTTGTTGTTAATTGAGTTATGATGTGAGAGTAAAGTATGTGCTCCAGCAGTTTGGATGAGACAGATGTTAAAGATATTGAGCGATAGTTACAGAGAGTAGAGCGAATTCCCTGTTTAAAAGCCGGGACTACCCTGTCAATTTCCCTGTATTAGGGAAGGCGGCTTTCAGATAAGGACTGATTATATATAAGTGACAGAAATTTAATAGAAATAATGGTGGTGTTTTCGATAATTTTCGAATTTATATTGTCAGGACCAGCGGATGATATTACTTTTAATTTGTCTCTTAGGCTTACGATACCGGCAGTGTCTATACTGATTCATGGAATTTGCTCGTAAATCTCTTAGGTGAAAGTAGGGACAATGACTAAGCACTCTACAGTGAAAATTGAGAATAAGTACTATTTAGTACTTCAGGGTACTCGCTTTTATGGATGAGGCCGCCACTTTCATAGGTAAGATGCACGATAGGATTATTAGTGTGTGATGATACCAAGTTCCAGAACTTCCTTTGGTTAGTCCGCAGGATGGTCGGTAAGTCATGGAAGAAGAATTTATTCTTGGACAGCTTCAGCCTCCTGGTGTACTCTCTGAGGCAAGAATTTTAAGCCTCCCAAACTTCGGTTGTGTAGACACGTTCGGCCGTCACAGAGAGTCTTATTTTTCTATTTCGCAAGAAAAGCAAAGTTTTTGTAAACTCATGGATCAGTCGAGTCTGTACAAATACTGATTGCAGGAACCAATATTTTTTGACGCTCATTCATTTTGGTTTTAAATAGCATTCAGTTCTCCTCCACCGATCTAAGGTAAAAAATATAAAAAAGAGTAAAAAAGTTGTAAACTCGCGGTTTATTGAATTATAATCTGCCTTAACATAATCGTGAATGATCTTATAAATAGTATGAAATAGTTATAAGGTAATATGCAGTGGCTTGCGATCGCTGAGCCCTTCACAGTAGTGAATATATTGGAAGATGTCTATTGACGCCGTCAGTATTGAGTTTAGAATACTATCTGCACGGGGCAGTAGATCAACTAACTGTGTGAAGATTAAAGTGAGACACGTTTCCAGCAATTGTTAAGATGCTGTACCACCAGAGGATAAATTTGACCAGTCAATGAAAGGAAAATTAAAATCGACAAATAAGAGCATGCCACGTTTAGGAAAACGACCTTTAATATCAATGTGAAGAGAGCACGAATCGGCATGAAAGGATGATGCACAGTCAGGTGGCTTATAAAACACTGCTATAACAAGCTTACCAGAGGGAGTACAGACGCATATGCAAGTAAATTGCAAGCTGTCGTTCAATACACACACGCGAAAAAAATATATGTGCATTTTTATCGCAATGAGCACACCACCACCTGTCTGTCCCCTCCGGTCATTGCGAAAAAAACGTTATAGTTAAAGCTAACAGAAAAGATTTCTATCTTTTTTTTTTCAAATATCGATTTTCCCCCAAGTTTCTGTGAGAATGATATGTCTGATGCGCTATCTCGAGTACGTCATGAAGCTCGTCTGGTTTTAGTATTACACTGAAAATATGTGTGAGGAGCATAGAAACATTTTGTTTTTTTATCGAGTGTTGCATCGTGATCTGATGATGATAAAGGTTTCTTTTTATGGGCGCCAAACTAGTTATGACAGTTTGATGACAGATTGGGGATCCGCGTTAAATACGAATCATTTGTTGTTAATACGGGATTTGTTAAAACGTACTTTAAAGGGTACGTTCAGGTCTTTTTCATATTGAAAATGTTTGTTACGACTAAGTCGCACAGACTGGGAAAAATCTTCACGTACAGCGTAAGGGGTATCTTTTAGCTCAAACCAGAGGACAAAATGTTTTTTTTTTTTCTTATCTTGAAATCGGGCGAATTTGACAATGGTTGGTCTAGTTTTCTTGGAATAGAACTTTCGCAGCCGGTGCGTTCTTTCAAGATTTGAGGGGTTGAGAGCAATGCCCAAGTTCTGCGTGCAAAACTGGATTATTTTTTCTTCCGATAGCCGTTACCTTTAGGCTTGGTTATAAGGGCAACAAAGAAAAACACATTTTACCTTCTAAGTCAATTTTCATTGTCTTCACACCGTTTCTGGATATTCGTCAGCTCAACAGACATACCTTGGAAAGCCTGAAGCGGAGTTTCAGATTCAGTTTCGCTCGCAGCCAACTTAGCTTCCACGGCACTTATCCTAGAAAACAGTTGTTGAACTGATATATCGGTAGCTTTGTTCCCTCTCTCTAGAGACACAGCCATCGCCAACATGTCTGTCGACGCAGCATCGATCGATCCTCTGGACAACAGCTGGAATTCTCGCTATGTGGGCGCTGTCGATATCGGGGCCTGAGATATCTCCGTGAGCAATGACGGTACCAGGGCCTGGAATCATTTCGACATCTCCCGACATTAATGAAAGGAGCTGAGAGACTGAAAATACATACGAGTACTGGAAACTGTAATGACGAATCACTTTCCACCAAGAGCACATATCATCGTTGGGGGACACCAGACACAAACAAAGGTCATTGCTGCGATAGCATTTGACGTGTTTGTGGAAACCAACCTGAATGAAGAAGCTAATTTGCGTCATGGCTTCCGCAGTGGTGTCGTGCTCCGCGGGATTCGCTCATACCCCGAAAGCCGCTGTCAATATAAAACTTTTCCGGCATTCATCAAGTTCTGGACTTCCACGAAGATTGTCTCATTGAAGGCTACTTTGTTTACTCCACTACGAGAGCAAGCTTGCCAGCTCAGCTGTGGGTGCTCTGGCACGTTTTAGCTTTTAATGGTCGTTCGAACGCTTGACGAATACCAGTTCGATCTCCAAACACCCGATATGGTGATCACAACACGTCATAAAATAATCGCCTTCGAGCACCGCATACACGTTTTAATATTTTTACTTGTGTGCGTTTCTCCCACAGACTTTCTCTATTACCTGATGTTGAGCAATGGCCGCCGGTGGTGCCACCTTCGGGTCCCCGATCCGCGATCCAGCCTACTACAATGGAGATCAGTGCCTCCTTCCCAGTCCACATGTCGCTGCCATTAACCCTTTAACAACAATATTGCAGACCTAAGTAAAAATGGCTCTAAAATAGAGCGGAATCCGAATACAAACACACGCAGCTAAATTTAGCGTTTTTGAGACACATGTTTTTAAATACAGTTGATAAAACTATTCACAAACGGCGCATGCTGCTGCTTCAATAGCCAAAAGCGCGGGTTTTGACATTCTCTGGCAATCTCCGTGGTGACCGCATTCTGGCCGCTGTGGGAAGCGTTTATCTCAGGTGAGGAAATTCTTCTTTTACACCTTCGAAAGAGCATGCATCAGGAACACGGTATAGAAATATTGTTATGTTTAGGTGCTTGAAAGACTCGCAGGCGGTCCGCGATCATAGCCGACAAAATTGTTGAGCTGCCAGTTCACGGCAAGGAGGAGCACCATATGCTGGTACAAGGAAAGTGTTGCAGACATGCCGCTACAGCTTTGGTATTAAAATTATTAATCTACAATAGCGCTCGTATTAAAACTAATGTGGCGGGTAACATTTAGGCGTACATTTTATGTCCCAGGCACACACAGAACACTTACAAAGTGCTGCGTAATGCTTATTTTGTGTGCGTGTATGTGCTTGCGACTTTAGAGTATCTGTTTCTCTAGTGAGCTGTTGCTTTATGCCCTAGTCCCCGCGTGGTTTCTTAGAGATGATTTTGTGCAGCAGGTAATATCCATTTAGAAATAAGACTCTCCTTATTGATCTTGTTGCCATTCAGGAGTAATCTTCTTTTTGTAGCCATGGCTACGGGAAACCCAGAGCGGAGCGAGGTGTAGCGCTTGTTCCGCTGCACCCGAGTGACTCTGAGCTTGACTCAAGCGATGAAGACGTACCTCGTGAAACAGAAAGTGCGGACACATCAGAAAGGTCACCAAGCAAAGACGAATGCGAGACTACAACTTTTGATTCCAATGCGGGAACCGGTTCATCGCGTCGTCAACGCTCGCTCACAGCAGCTAGCACATGCCCTCCGAAAAATGAAAAAGAGCCGTAGCCGTGCGCTCCTTCCCGTTCTTGACGACGAGGAGGATGAGGGCCCACAGAGACCGAGTATGGGTGGTGCCAAATCAAGAAAAAGAACAGAGCTGACATCCCCAACCTGCACGTTCCAGAAAAGGTCCACGAGCCACCTCATGAGGTGGTGACACCAGACGCCTACTTCACGTCCATGTTCACAGCCGAATTGATTGACTTGAGAACCTTCCAGACAAACTTATAATGCACGCAACAGCAAGGAACGTCTATAGCCACAACGCCCAAGGAAATCCGAAGCTTCTTGGGTATACTCATGCTTATGGGCGTCTTCAATTTTCCTTCACTGGAAGACTGCTGGACACTGGACAGAAGATTTTCCCCCAGTCACTGACGACATGCCGTTGAAAAGGTTTCAGGCACTGAGACGTTACGTGCACTTTGCAGATAACCTTGTTCAACCTGCGAGTGGTGAGCGGCTCTTCGAGGTGCGGCCTCTGTTTGAAAACCTGAGTGCACAATTTTTTTAATATTCCAGCAGAAAGCAAACAGCATTTACGAGGTGATGATAGCCAACAAAGGCACATGTGCAGGAAACGTGGGACAGTATGTCCGCAACAAGCCTCACAAATGGGGTTTCAAAAGTTTTTCGAGATCCAGCTCCACAGAGATCATTCATGACGACCACCTATAGACCTTTTTCGTTTAGCCTCGCACCCAGCCACGTCGTCCCCATATCCGGTATGCGTTCCGAAAAAAAAGCAAGAGATTACAACCCCGAACAAGTAAAAAGGTATAGAAGGGTCATAACAACAACAACTTACGGTTCCAATTAAAATGTTAACACATTTTACTGTCGAGGGGAGAAGAAAGCGACGTTTTCACGCATACCGGAAGTGCCAGAATTGAAGATGGCGGCGCCCACGTAGAAATAACAAGGGTACATTCTTCAACGTACCCCTCTTGCCGGATAATGAAGGCCTCCTGGTTGGCGCAAAGGTCGTCCAGCGGTAAAATTGTTTGTGACTGCGATTCGGAAGCCCAGGCTTTTTTGTTACTATCAGTGCACTCCCGCTGACTTTGGGCCGTAACTTTACCCCTTACTGGCAGATCAACAAAATTGTCGACCTTTTGTATCTAGATTAGTTTGTGATGAAACAGCTTCATATTTATTCCGGTATGTACTAGCGTGTTGCAGAGAAGAAATAAAGGTAGAAAAATTCTAGTCTCACTGTTTCTTATCTTGCCAGTTAAAGGGTTAACTCCGTGCTTATGTTTCGGTTTCTGCTTAAAGGAGCAGTGCAACGATATTCAATTGGAATGTTTTTCACTTTACACGAGCTTACTGGCACTAGTGGGGCTCAAGGATACTCGCACGCAACGCCACTGGCCGAGAAACTCCATTGTGGCGGTGTAATTAAAAGGACAAAAGCGATCATTTTCATTCAATCTCTCCTTTACAAAATTTGATGACGTAACGTGGGGATCGCAGTACACCCATATGACGATATTTGAATGCTGTTCATAGATTGGACCCGAGCATTTCGTGGGCACTCGATTTGGGCTCGTGATAATTACTAGCTCGAGAAGCATTTGGGTAGTGACCCGTGTCCAATCGCTGCAACGACGACAATAGCCGAGCCATAACAATGTCTGGAACTCAGCGCGTGTCCTGTGCTTTGCCAACCCCAGCGCGTGGATATATGATCAACATTGGCGGCATCGAATCGGTTCCAGATCACGTGGCCGCTTGTTCTGGCTGCAAGTTGAGGGGGTGAACGCTGCTCGTTTTTCTTTAATTTTTTTCTGGGACTTCTATTGCGTGGGGTGAAAAACGAATGCGTGTTTCATAAGTCATCAACGTCAGGGATCCGTTCTAAGCGGTATTTGCGCAAAGTACAAAAATCGTTGCATCGCCCCTTTAAAGCAGTTCAGTTTTTTTTTGTTAAAACTGTACGTGACTCTGCAGCATAATATTGATTCTGTAGACTTCGGGCACCATAATAAATAGCCTGAGAAGAGAAAAAAAAATACACTTTGTGGGTGTTAGTCTCTTTTAAAGTGTTTGGAGTTACTTGAGTTTGGGTAACTAAATAAAAGCTTATCTTCTAAAGAAAACACAGCTTTTTAATTAAGCTGCGTGTTTTCTAATCATTACCATTATCATGGGGTGTTCCAGAAGATTCTGTTTTGGGTTTCCCCTTATTCTTAATACACTTAAACACATTGCACTATCCGTCGACGATACTGTTACGCTGCAATGATTTGCTGACGACTTTCTACTCTTCACCGATGTCAAATCTTATATTGATCAAGGTAAAATACAACATGCAATGCCGGGAATTGCATCTTGGTTCAGAGAGTGGTAACTGCCAAAAACTCCGCGGTACTTCAGATTAAAAAAAAAGCCATGTGTGCACACATTCAATGGTGTGTGTTAGAAACAAGTAATTACCTTTACCTACCTGAGCATAACAATCTAAAATAATCTAAAAATGAGAAACAGGTTCATCGTCATCTGTTCTTCTGGAAAACGAACACTAGGGTATTTTAAAATAAACTTTAAACATCAGATAATGAATGCTACGCTTCTCGTTTATGAAAGAGTCGCACCACCAGTACTAGAAGACGCAAACGTGATATGAAACACTAAAAAAAAAACACGTTCAGCAAAGTTTAAAACGTAGAGGGACTTGCAGCTATATATATACTTCCTGGATCCAAACGAACAGACTCTATTGGTGACATGTTAAAGCAACTCGGCTTTCGTCCCCCATGTGATCGACGTAAGAATGCTCGGCAACCTTTCATATTTATTATCTATCATGTCCTTTAAACACTGATAATACCCAGAATTTAAAACACCAGATTGCGTAAACCTTTAAGAAAGAGGCATTCTAAAACAATCAAACCACTTAAAGTAGAACTAACATTGTATTCATTTCCCTTCCCTGATATGATAGGTGAGTGGAACATTCTTCTGCCAAATATTGTTATTTCAGATTCCCGTACATTATTTCTTAATTGTTTTAAGCGCTTTCATATTTGATTCCTGCATTTCTCGGCAGCAGCGCGCGCATCTTGGTAAACATTTTTTGCTAGCCTAAAGCAATAGAACCGTATATCGGTTTGGTCACCCTATTTTTTAGGACAACATTAACTCCGCGGTATTAATATTGTCCTAGAAATGAAATAGAGTCAAAATGCAGGCGAAGGTGTGAACAATCATAATTAAGATTTAAAACTTTGAGACAAGAAAACAAAAAGGAGATACACACCACCGTCTGTAACTTTCAAGCAAAAGTTTAGGCGCTGGTGTGTTTTCCTTTTCTTTTTTTTTTGTGACTCAAGGTTTTAATTCTTAATTATGTTCCAGAAACATGCATGGTATCGTTATCACTGTTAGTATCTGTGTACTTCCTTTTCAAGGGCTACTGTTTTTCTTATTTGATCTCTAACATCATCTAAAACATAAACGTTCTTCTGTAATATGTTTTCTTATTTGATCTTACGAAGAAAAGATTAAAAAAGTGACATTACAAACAAAAATACTCACATGCCGACACTGCGAAATTACCTCGTTTTTAATACCATATCCTCCAAACTACCATTATTTCCTTTTTCTCTCTACTGTAATGAACCTAAAAGGGTCAAAAGTATATCAAGATAACAAAAACAAATGTCTATGCCTTGTCGTTGATTAAATTTTAGAACCAATTAGTTCCTGCATTTTAATGAATTATCCACGCGTTTTTTATTAATTTTTGTCTTAATTTTAATATCGAAAAAGAAGTGTCAAATATATATATTAAAAAAAAAATACTTCTTGCTATGCCATTTCTCGCGGAAAGTACACCCTCATTCGAGACTTAAAGGGGTATGGAAAAATTGAAATATTCAAATTTCGTTCGGAAATGGGTCAAGCATGACGGATAATAACCGTAAATGATATTGATATTGATATTTATTTATTGCGTGCCCAAAAACACCATAATGGTTTTGACATTGGTGCACAGAAGTCAGATTCCTATGAAACATGCAAACATATGGAAACCACAATAGTCATATTAGAACAGTTAGCATAATAAAACAGTCGTAACAAAGTACATAAAATACACATCAGGTGTTAAAGATAATATAAGGCATGAAAAAAAATCGTGCTGGACAAGGAGGTTGCATGATGTCTGAATACGGTAGATTGGTGACTCCTTTAATCGCATGTCGGGGTAGAACATGTCGCACTGTCGCGTGAATTTCGTTGGCACACGTAACTTTATGCTGCCCAAAAGGTCACGTACGTCAATTACACCCTGGATAAGCTTTTGTAGAAAAGCCGCATCTCGGCAATGCCTTCGGTCATCCAAAGTGCTGAGATTCAAAATCTTAAGCAGAGAATGGTGGTCGAAGTAAAGTCTCCTGTGGAAGTATCGATCATAGACTATGCGAACCAAACGCCTTTGCACCGCTTCAATACGTCTACATTCAGTCTCCGTTAAATGGTTCCACACGACAGAAGCGAATTCGAGCCTGGGCCTGACCAGAGCACAAAATAAACGTAATATGGCCTCAGGAGCTTGGAAGTGCCGAGTCAAATGGGAGATCATACCAAGCATTTTGAACCCGGTACCACAAATAGTAGTTACATGAGAACTAAACGTAAGTTTGCAATCGACTAACACCCCGAGGTCCCTGATCATATCAGTTCGAGTAATAATACAGTTTCCCAACGTGTACTTAAAATGTAAGGGATTTTTACGTCTAGTTAGCGAGATGACTTTAGTTTTGTTTATATTCAAAGGCAAACGGTTGGATGAGCACCACTGCAAAATACTCAAAACATCAGACTGTAACGCATCACAATCTTTTTCAGAACAAATACTTGAGAATAACTTAATGTCATCGGCAAATAAAAGCACTTTAGCAAACTTTACACAATTTAAAATATCATTTATAAATACCAGGAACAACAGTGGCCCCAACACTGACCCCTGGGGTACGCCTGAAGTTGGGAAAAACGGATTAGATAAAACAGTATCAACTCGAACAACTCGAACTCGAACATGATAATCGCACGTTTGTATTTTGAACAACTGGCTATACTTTCTGTTCCAAACGGTGCACTCGAGCAAGCGCTCGAAGAGAGGCGAACGGAGAGCGCGATGCGTCATGGGATATCCGACGCATACAAAAACAGAAAGAAAAGATTCCCCGCATTTGTTCGTGACGTAGCAAGGCGAGGATATGAGCTTTGCCCTTGGTGGCGTTGTCAGCGTTGTGGTGGTGTCTATAGCGTCAACGCGTTACAACGGAGCCGTTCGAAGTACCCGTGGGGTGACGAGCGTGTGGCTGGCCCAAGGAGCACGTAGCTTCAACAGCACTGTCAGCTTAGGGGTAAACGGGGTGGGAAAAGCAACGTTTATCCGAGTTTTGAGCGACGGGCTAACCTTCTAGGGGGCGGATGGCTGTATCCGGGTGCACAAACGAGGGTCCGAGAAAGAGGAGAGTCCCTTATTTCCGTCTTCTTGGACTGTTTGGTTCAATGCGCGATTTGTGAGTTGAGGAGGAAAGCTAAGAAGGAAAACGTTGAAATTCCAAAGAGCGGCGCTGCTCTGAAAGAATCTGCTACGTTACGACTACGTAATAAGTTCTCCAACCTTGCTAGATTGCCTCCCAAATAGTCTTCGCACGCATCCACCAGGTGCACATTGAAAGGTCGTTTATTTAGCTTTACAATTAGTTTTCTCGTGCCTTTCGATGGAAGACTGGTGTTTTTGAGGTTCGGGTGCAACATGCAACACATTCAAGCTAGAAAATGAGCGCTGGAATTTTTTTTTCCTACCCCTTTAATGCTATAACGGTACAAAAAACACTTCAAAAACCCTTTATAAAAATAAATATCTATACACCAATATTTAAAGTTTGTATTCCTCGCGCTTACAATCATAGAAATTCTGAAAGTAAGTTACTGGGGACTTCAACTATGTAACCTGCTAAAATGAAATATTTTGAGTCCAGATAGCGGAGCAGGCATTCTACTTTCTCGCCAGAAGTTCTGACGAATAACCGAACCAATTAACCGGATTACAAATATAACCGCGAATAAAGCAATAATCGAGTAATCACAAGAAAGCGATCTATTGGCCCAGCCCTAATTAACATACATGCTTGGATTGTGTTTTTCTAGAGCTGGTGAAGGACTTAAGCGTACCGATGTCCTTGACGCCTGCGCCGACGCTTGGAATGAAAACATTAGACACTTCGGGATGCTGAACATTTGGAATATGAACGATTATCAAGCGGCCACAAAAGGCAGCATGCAGCAACTCAAGGTCAGTAAAATTTGCTGTGAATCCATGTTCAATATATGTTTATTTTGCGTGAAAAAAACGTGTACCTTTTGCGTTTACAGATATTAGCACTCGAAAAATAAACGGGTAGATTACACTTGAACTGAAATACTCCTCATTTGCTTAGTTTATGCATGAAATTTCACCATATTCAGATTTCTAGTTATTGAAATAAATAATTTAGTAACTGTTGAACGTTTGCAACTGGCGACGAGGCACCACTGGCAGGATTCTGACGTCGACTGCCCACTTTAGTCAGTCTTCTCCCACCACGTTGCCTTTACACCACGTGAACGTGATCGTGTAGTTGAACTATCTCTCATTTTAGGCTCGCCCATTCTCACCCAAGCTTGTCCGTTCCAACGCCACTCAAGATCTCGACCGTTATCTACCCCTCTCCCCCTTCCCTTGCTTTGCTCTTCGGAAGACACTGCTAGTAGCTTGCGACTGGCCTCTCAAGGAATTTGATTAACATGGGATTTCTCATGCCGTAATTTAACAAGCGTCTCGTGAAATACTTATTTTAAACGCTGGTTATCTTCATGTTCATACAGATGGTGCCAACATGTCAAATTTTGTTGTCTGCATTGCATATTTGCAATGATTCTCGAAAGTTGAATGACTGAGGTCGGTTGCCAGGATTTTTACGGGGGGTCCTATGCGCTATGAATAGCCATTGAATACATTATTCACTACGAAATGCGAAGGGCGGTTCTGTTTGTTTACTCACAGACAGTGATTGTTCCGATTCGCTCTCTTAAATACACTAAAAGTATGCCTGTACAACAAATGCGGTGTAAACTAGACACTGCCTACCATAATGGTCAGTGTTTAGTAGTGTTGGGTACCTAGTCCCGTCGGCCTCAAAGGCCACGAGAGGGCCGACAAGCTTGGAGGGTGTGGGAGGAACTATTCCCAATTGTGTGCTTGTTTACCATGTGAGGATATAATGTCTGAACTTGGTCCGGGGAACGCTTCTCTTGCAAGTATCGACTTAATGAACCATTGTGTGATCTGAGAATTCGGCATTGTTTTATTTGACATATACAATAGAACATCCGCCACTTTGTGATAGGTGGGTGTTACTCTCAGCATTTGCAAAACATGTGGTCCTGCCCAGGTCTAGAGCCAAAGCATCGCATTAATTTTCAAACGTTGTTTTTTAAGACAGGTTCTATTTCATCCGGTTTTCCTTTCGGAAGATAACTCTGCAGTTTTTTTTTAGAGCGCAGCTTTTAGGCGCCTGTTTCCGCCTTGAGCGGCGTCGCCGTTGACGCAACCGCACTGTGCATTATGGGAAATGTCCCATAATGGGATGCGCGTGACTCATGACGTCACACGTGACTTCACGAGTGCCGCGCATTGTATTATCGGACATCTCCCATAATGCAACGCGCGGGGAGGAGGAGGAGGGGGAGGAGGACCAGGGGAGGAGAGGAGGACGGGGAGAGGGAGGAGGGGAGGGAAGGGAGAAGGAAGAAAAGGGGGAGGGAAGCGGAGGAGGGAGGAGGAGAAGCGGTGGAGGGAGGATGGGGAAGAAGAAAAGGGGGGAGGGGAGGTGGAGGAATCAGGAGGAGGAGGGGAGGAGGAGTAGCAGGGAGGATGAGAAGGAGGGAAGTGTGGTATAACCTGCCCTCAGTACCCGTCCGTCCTCCTCCTCAAAAGCTGCACTCTAATTTGGCGCCAGAGGGTGTTGTGAGAGTCTTAATTTTTTTAGCCGAGTAATATACTTCTTTACTAGAATGGGCGATTTACATCAACTCTAGCCTTAACCATACAACGTTTGTAAAACATTTTCTGAAATATATCGAGTGATAAATTAGCTTGGCGCAGATAAACTCTTAGCCCTGGTCATTAACCCTCACAATCATCCTAATCCTACTTTGCTACCTTCGATCTTCCTCCCGGCATGCGTGTGCGCCCGGAAGGCTCTCAAAATTGCAGTTGTTCCCACGGCCTCGGCGCGCCGGTTTCCTCTCCGATCGCATACGTTGGCTGTCACGGAGGACGCTTGCGTAGCTCCCAAGGAAAAAACGATTTCGAATGAATTTTTCTGTTATTGTGCCCAAAATATCCCACTTGACGAGCGACACTGAAATATAATGCTCCCCGCGATGGTTGGGCTCCGACGGAGGTGACGGACTTTTGTGTGTACTATTTCACGGCTGCGTCTTATGTGTCACGAGATGATTGTCGCAGACTACTGCGAGTTCGTCACCGACGATCTCGTCTTCGCCCCGGCTGCTGGTCGCAATCGGACCGAAATCAAAAGAACCATCTTCCAGCATCTATCGATGACAGTCACTCTCACCGCTGCTGCAATCAGCTAGAGTCAGACAAGTCAGAACAAGAAGACTCCGACGAAGCGTGCGATGCCGACGTCACCGTCTCTAAACCGCGTGCATGAAGCGCTGGATGTAAACGGAGAAGACAAAGCGCGAGGCGCCCAGATTTCAAACTCTGAAAGTGCGTTCCTGGAGCCGGCCATGCTTTTTTCATAATTACAAATGGATTTTAGTTGCCTTTCTAAGTTATATAGTCGTCTTGCTGACTTAGCTACTCTCTCCCTTCCTGTCCTCGTACCTTTAAGTGCTTGTATTTTAGGACCCTCCAAGCCACACCTTTCCTTCAAAACTCTGCACTTTGATAAGCATTAAAATTACAGCTTCTGGTTGGTCAGTACGGAGTTCCAAACCTAACCTGTGCCGTTTTTCACCGGAGATGGTAGTTCATTGCTCTAGATCCCTTGTGTTGTACCAGCATTATACGATTCACTTGCATGAGACATGTAAATTGAACGTTGTTACAGTTGCGCACAAAAGGACAGGGACAGAGAAGAGGAACACATAGACGAAGGACAAGAGCACACTCACGACTACTAGAACACAATCTCTTTCTAAAGTTTACGGTGAGGGGTGGGAAGGGGGCATTTACCCCAGGACTGTAAACCTGTATTTGCACGCCATCCTTAGCCAAAACCAAGATCATAGGCAGGTACGGGGCCGAAAGGCACACCAGATAGATTTTTCAAGCTTTTACTATCCTAATCATGGGCGAGCGATGTGTCAGCCTTCCATCTGTTTCATTAACAGGGGAGGAAATGGCCTTTTTAAACCGCTTTCGTGTGGGCAACTCTACGTGTCTCCCTCAAGTTGGCGGCCCATGAGCCAGTGGTACCTCGTTCCTGTGTGGACAACGCTCGAGCTGATTCCTTGTTCTGTACTCTTTCTTTTCTTCTTTCCTCGATCGATACATGAGTTGGGAGTGTGCGCTTGTCTGTCGTCTACTTGTTCCTCTACTCTTTCTCTGTCCTTTTGTGCGCAACTGTAACTATGCTCATTCTATACCCACACTTTCAACTTTCCACATTACTACAGGCCTGTAAAACCTTTTCTGCAGTTTGCCCTCAGCTGTAGTGTGGAAGGTAAAAACCGAAACTATTATTCTCTAAATTACCGTCCAATCCAAGTAGAAAAAGTAATAATGATGAATATTACGCGGCTTTTTTTTTTTTTTTTTTGTACCGGGCAGCTCGAAAACAAATTTTGCTCTAGCAACCCTATATCAAAACCGTTCAAGGGGCCCACCATAATTCCTTAAATGTTTTGACATAACGTTCAAAAATGTTAAAGGGGGTTCTGATGTTCGTAGAATTTTTCTCGAGGCCTGACGTATCCTTCAAGAATTCCTATATGGTGTGCGAGACCTGTAATAGCTTCTTAAAAAAACAACCTGCGGGGCCTTTCCCAATCTTTTCCGTGAAACCAGAGCATTCATCAAAATTGTTTTAACGGGTCTAAGAGAGATCACGTGACCCTTCACGATATTTGCGGCGGGGAAGCCGCTTGGCCATTTTGTATCGGGCTGCCGCAACGAGTCTTGTCAACTAAGGAAACGTTCCCCTGTCCCTATCTAGTCGTGACTTTGGCTCACGCGGCCTTGTTGCTGTGCCTGTGTGTTATGTGTACGTGTTTTACGGGCTGGACAAGAAGCGCCCGAGGACGCCAAATCCTCGCTTACGAGGGAGACAGGGTAAGTGGAAAGAACGGGAGGGAGACTTTTTTGTGTGTTCGAAGATAACCGGTTTTTATTAAGCCAAAATACAGGCTTCGTAGGAAAGTAGTCGCCCAGTTTTTTGGGTTTTTGTTTCGTGAAGGAGCGCGAACTAAATGCGGAACAACGAACAGACGTTCACTGTCGGCGTCCGAGGCGTGTGTCCTATTTTCTGGAGCAATTGGGTGTGCGGATCAACAAGTGATTTCACTGCCCTGTTTCTTGCGGCTTTCCGTCAGTCGGGCTTCCGAAACATCCAGGGAGCGAATAAGACGCCAGAGACGCCACCGTGACGGCACCAAGGGGCGACACCATGACAGTGCTTCGAATTCCTCGACAGCGGCGGATATTGGTTGCGCGTTCGCGGTTTTAAACTAAAAAGGCTTACCTGAATGTTAAGCCATTAGTCAATGTTTTCAAATATTCCTTTTTATTGTGGCAATTGTTTTCCTTCCTGTATACACTTAAAAAAACACGTCCTAGAGGTTGATTTTCATGGGTAATTATATTTGTTGCTGGACGGCAAAAAGAAAAAAAAAAGATTTTCGCAAATTAGTAAAAGTGGGTTAGGTCTATTGCCCCGCAACTAACGCCGTGGAATCAAAGAGCGAACTACTTAATTCACTTTTTCGTTCGCATAGCATTTCTTATTTCATTTCATTATTTTTCACAGCTAAAGGCCGTGCATTAAATGAGAGGAAAAGGACAATGTATCATGCAAAAGAATTGAGATACCAAACAGTGACAAAAGTTGAATATTACAAAACACACTTGTTTCAGTTGGTACAGCGCTCCAATAGAAATGGAGAGGTTCCTGGTTCGATCCCAGCACCAGGCGGATTTTTTTGGTCACGCACTAGTCACCTATCTTTGTATGGAGATTGGTGTTTGTCCTATGTCCCCCTGTTCTCCTTCTCCGGGGATTATTGTTGTAAGTTTTGTCCAGCTTGCTTGCAACTTTGCATTTAATTGAATTATCAATCATAACCTTAAAAATGCGAGCCGTTCACACTTTTTCGTGTTAGACTAGTGGAAAATGATGAAACCCGTTTTCTCTACTCATATCTAACTCCTGGTTAGTTCAGTTGGTATAGCACTCCACTGGAAATGAAGAGGTCCCTTGTTCGATTCCAGGACCAGGCGGATGTTTTTGGTCACGCACCAGTCACTTAGCTGTGTATGGAGATTGGTGTTTGTCTTTTGTCCCCTTGCTCCTCTTCTACAGGGAATATTTTCGTCAGTGATGCGTCTGCTGTTGACAATATATGCAACAACCAAAAATAAAAAAGCAGCCCCACGTAAAACGTTTACAATCTGCTTTAATTGACGACTACTGATTATAGCTTAAATTTGCACACATACAATGAACCTATATAATTATTCTCAAAACGTTAAGCATCCTCGGAAATATTTCTCCGACTCTTTTGCCGCTTACCCTAGAGCGGTCAGAAACTTTCACATGTGCACCGCTGAAGTTGTCGAGCACCACGTATTCATTAAAGTTGAAAAGGATCTGTCCGCTCCAGATTAACGCATTTATTATTGTTCTTCGAGACTTGTGGAAAACGGATGCCTTTCCGAGCCGGCACGCAGTCCCACTCTTCTCTCTTGATTTTTCGGAACAGTCACTTCGTCCTCGCTCAAGTTAAGAAGTGCCACGTTTCTCGCACGTATTCCAACCTGGTCTACGAAGTCAATTGATACCTGGATTGCCGCATCCTCCTGCGAACGCAGGTTGTGCACTGACGCGCGATGTTTCAACAGGCACCCAACTTATCACAATAATTCTTGCCTTGTCCGGAGGCAGAAAATAGCAACTTCCCCTGAAGATGACATGCTTGTTGAAACTCGTAGAGTCGAAATTTATTTTAAAAATGAGCTGGCGCCCCGTCGGAAGTGTACGTGATTGACGCATACACTGGAATGTGCTCCTCCAGCCAGTCCTCGATACGTCTCGGAGCCAGAAGTTTGTGGGGAGTATCGTGGCGCAAGTCTTCAGTGACGACGCCAAAAACATGTGGGACCTTGAAATGTTGACGTGAAACACGTAAATGAATATATAAGACGTTTATGCCAGTGATATTTCTGCATCTCATTAGGCAGAATTACAGTCCAGTCTTCTGCGAAGTCAGAATGCAAAACGATGTGTCTTGATGTTACTGTGCTTTTCTTCAGTCGTATAGGGAACGCAAGTTCGTCTGCTTCTTTTGCAAAGATTGTGGTGCCGTCAAAGTGCAGAGCTCCACTTGACTTTGATTTAAGGAAGGTGGGTACAACAAAAGGTAGCTTGCTTTGAGGTCTAGCCACTATCCTAGAAATAAAGCCCATCAGAACTTGGCGTCGTTTTGACGTCGAACAGCAACCCCGCAACCCCCGCGCAAAAAGCAGACTATTTGCCCTCCGCATATCTTCCCGTTGAGTTCTTTGGAACAAATCATGGGCGCAAAACCTCGTGGCCCACTTCCATAACTCTTTCAGAAAAGCTCTGGGATCGGCAGTTTCGGTTAGCAAATTACCGTGCTCCAATATGTAAAATGGGATTTCCTCTTCATGTACAAGTTACAATGCCTGAGCGGACAGACGATCACTGCCAGGGCGCTCTTTACATTCGACTCGCAAACACTTGGACGTAATCTCAGGGCAAAGGCACAAGGCCACAATCTCCTCCTTTGTTATTTCTCCCTGCCGTAGGTTTTTCAGGGCAGAGATGCACAAATTAAAGTTTGTGCAGCGCACACGCACAAATAGTTTGTTCGGGATTTAGTTTCACCCATTTTTGACGAAGAAAGTAGAATTTTGTAAATCCCAGTTTCGACTCTTGGAAGAGCTGGCACGTTTCTCCGATTGACCTTGTCATGTAACGCTTCAAGATCATTTGTGATTCCACGTCTCTCATAATAATAACGTCTTTTTTTATTTGGACTCTGACGAGAACAGTCAAGATTGTTGTCTGTGTATTACAGCGTGGGGGACCGTACGATGCCCTCACTTATGCCTGCTCCATGGTACCGCTCCGAGCGCTGCCATAGGCCAAAACGTTCCCGGTGTTGCTTTGATGTTCTCAGGATATATCTGGATGTCTTATGAATTCGTCGCTCTACCTCGCTAGCGGCTGCCCTTTGAGATGCAAGCGTGAGAAGCTAGCATCTTTCCTGGGAAGACGGTGCCCTAACAAAGGCCTCCCTTAGGTTCCCCCACCAATCGTCACAGCCAAAGCACGTGTGATCACTGCGAGCACTTCACCCACTCGCCTGTAAGTCATATGCGGTCGCCAACCTTTTTCGAACTTTTTGCCTGCAAGATTCTTTCATCCGTCGCTGCTTTCTTTCAACGTATGACTGGCGGTTCTTCCGATTTACCCTAGACGGCATGCGCCAGGGAGTCATCTCAATCGCAGCAGCTGAACGTTTTGCGCTGATGTCTGCGACTACTTCGCACTCTTCGAGGAAGGTTACTGGGAAGCTTGATCCTGAATTACTAGCAGCGCGAGTTGAAAGTTGCTCACCGGCATGTTTGAAGCAGTTCTGGTAGAGCAGATCTATCATCACAACGCCACCGTCTTTTTAGGTCGGTAGGATCCTCCTCAAGGCGTCTACGTCGAGGTCGGTGACACAACAAAAATTCCTGTTGTGGTAGACAGTGGCGTAGCCAGGAAATTTTTTTCAGTGGGTGTTTTTCTTTGCTAAAACCGTTCAAAATGCAAAAAAAAACAAGAGAGAGGAAAATATAATACACAAACACAATTTTAGTTACTGTTTTTTCAGTGTCTTAGAAGACAAAAATTCGACCTTTTTTGTCACATCTCGTTCGTTTATTCTTTACAGAGGGAAACATTAATGGTGAACAACGAAAACACGCGATCATAAAATATAATAATGGGCTTTGAACAAAAAAGTTCATACAGGCCCACCAAATATTCCGGTGCATATACTTCGCTGCGGAACACTCGGGTATCCAATGACTAAAAACTACGGAAGAGTGCCAGAGAATAGTGAAGATTAAAATAGCATTAAACATAAAAACTGCAATGTTCACTGGGGCAATGAGCAAGTGAAACATCATGCTCATTGTTCCTGCATGGATCACATTTTTGAGAAATTATCGTGCTATGGTCATGCTTTGGGTTCTTTCGATTTTTTTATATCGTTTTACGAGAAAGCGGCAGAAAAAATTACCACTTTCTATCATTTTCTGCGGTCTAAAGATTTACTGGGTGCCGCCATCGGTCAATAGAGATAGCGAGAGGACACTTTCGTGGCTGACTTAGATGTTCCGGTGAATGTTCAGAAGCGCAACCCTAGCAAGCGCTCCTGGGACGTTGAAGCTTTCAGGTATGACTCTATTCTTTGAAGTCTCGAGAACGAACGTTCCGTTTCAGCGGTGCTAATGGGCATGGTGGCCAGGATTTGCAGCAGGCGGTTTGCATTAGGATACAAGGCCTCCGGGCAAAAGCAAGTTGCCTGTACCGCTCAGACGCACTAAGCGGTGCGGTCCTTCCAAATCTGTGTCCAAACCAGAACTTCTCCAGGCAGTTTATATAACGTTGGCCACAACATCGCCCTCATTTATGGAGGACAATGCTGCCAGACGTGAATATGCCGACTCTGTTGGAGACCTTGAGGACACACTTGAAGTTGTAGGTCAATAATCATTCTTGAATAAAGCATGAAGTGACGGATTGGGTATTGAACTCATTACTTTCACGACTCACGTGCTGAACGAATGATTATAAACATTATCCACACAAACTGACACCGGACAAACTCACACACACACACAAACTGGGAGTGGGAAAAGGGAAAGGGGTAAAGAGGAACGTTGAATTTTAGGGGGGGTTGTTTTGACCCTTGAACACCCCCCCCCCCCTGGTTAAGCTACTGGTGGTAGATCTTTCGCCTATGTCTCCAAGTAGTTGGCAGAACCTCCTCTTTGAGCCAAAAACACTCGCCATGGCTTGAAGATGAATGTGCAAAGTTTGGAAGACAGGTGACTTCCAAGTCCAAACAAGAGTTTAACCTGGTGCTTTCACTCGCATCCGCAGTTTAGTAATGTTAATTCAATGCCACGTGTTCTCTCTCTCTCCGGTTGTACATCAGCTTTCTACGGGCATTTCGTAAATTATAAACACCGATATACATCACCGACAAAAGGTGCTCAAAATATCTGGCGGTGTGTTGTTAACGACAGAAGAATGACCAATAAGAGCGTTACAAAAAGGGCGAAGAAAAAATCTGGACCTGCTGGAGGATAACGCCGCTGCGATTCAGAGAACTTGACATGTAGTCCGGCATTGCATACCCTTAAAAGAAGAGCTAGAACTTGATCAGGCAGCCAGACTTGTTTATGAGTACGCGAGTGAACAACACACCTGAACGATCTGAAGAAGCATCTACTCGAGGACAGCTGTCTTTGTCGCTGATTAACAACCGAGAACAAATACTTTGTCCCCCCAGTCAAAAGCGAGTATAAGAACCTGTCCCTTCAACTTGTCACAACAACAAAAAATAAAATAACAACCCCTAAATATTTGGAAGTTTAAGTTGAAAACACAGGAAAGTGTTTACAAAAGCAATTTTAAAGCCCCTTTTCCTGCCCCCATTTGCACCAGTTCAAACCATTCTTGACGCACTGAGGTCAAGATGATCAAGGTTTCATATTCAGAATCTTTATGGATGACCGCACGTTTCGGAAAACTGGTTTTAACAATTTTGAGGACAAACGTATGCGCGCATTCTGAAGGAGATGAAAGAAACGCTTTTGACCAAACTTCGCAGAACGCGTTTAGCCACAATCTGCACGCAAGGATATTTGGGAAAGCTTAATCTAGATCACTGCAGCTCAATAAAGCCAACAAGATCTAGCTGCTTTGGATGAAGGAGTGTCTCTGCTCACATGAAAAAGTGTTCGCGCATTTCCGTACCCTTGAAACTGCGATTTTCGAAAATGATTCATTGTGATCCTACAGAGCGTTGGTGTCACAATCCTCCACTGACTGAAGTACTCTAGTGCCAGACGAAATGTGGGCTCTGAGTGCAAAAATTCATACGACATCACAAGCACTCTGCTAGCTCCGAGCCTGACGTGCCATTCAAAAAGAGCCTTGAAAAATGGCGGGCGCACTTGGGGCTATTCATTTGGTCTTTAGTTGGCATTTGGAGGCTGTGTTTTGCTCGTGCCTTGTTTGCTGTTTTGTGTTCGGTCGCTTGGCTGCAAGCTTGCAATCAGTTCAGCTTTGCCCTGGAGTCTCAAGATCCTTAGTTCCGTAGATTGTCATGGCGAAGTTTGTTTCCAAGTTTGCAAAATGGAATTGAGATACTTGGCTCAAGATAGTGAGTAATGCAAGTAATACAGAGCAGCAAATACTCTATAATAAATGTATTTGAAAGATACCAAAATGCTACCAAAAGTATTTGAAATGCAGTGTCTTCAGTACAGTATTTAAGATAGGCACAATTGTTGTAGAAACAGGTAAATAACAGATTGGTAAACATTATTAGTCTACATATTCGCTTCAAACAGTACTGAAAACATGAAATGACAAACTGACTTGCAGTCGCTCGGGCAGTGTAGGATCCAGAAAAAGCGATACTGTATGTCAATAGATATAAAAATCGAATCTAGGAAGTTACGTCGTAATAGAGGAACCAAACGTTTCAAATTACTTTTATAGAAAATAAGGCGCAACTCTAACCCCAAATTCAAACTCCTGCAACTCCAAAGAATTTGTCCAAACCAGTAATATTTACAACCGCCCAGACTTAGATCGCGTGCGATTAGCCGGAAAACAGCACAGCTTTCGAGTAGTGTCCTTTTCATACACAGGCCACACTTTTTCAGTAGTAACATTTTGCAGCTCGATATTTGTAGTCTCTTCTAAGTTGCACTTGATAGAAAATAAGGATGCCTCCACATTGTCGCAGATAGAATTCCAGGCAGCCCACCTCTATTGCAAATATATGAGCTTGAACTTTAGAATTAAACATGAACACGAAGAAAAAAAGGACAGGAGAGGACAAACAGCTGACTACAAACGGTGTTTTGGCGTAAACTTCTTCCTTGCGCGCTTGCTCCTTCATTTAGAGTTCAAAGTAGAGCACGATAAACCTATTACGTAAATTAACCTGTAGCACTAATAAAGATCACCACCGATATTTACACTTATGCAAATTATACAAAAAATGTCCACAGAATTCCCTAAGAAATATTATTTTTTAATCTGACCCGCCACAAGCTCGTGCTGTTGTTGTTCGGGGCATGACATTCCATAGGTATTGTCTTTCTTTTTTGTGAACAGTAATTAATGGGGAGCAGACACAATATTTTGCGTGTTCCTCGATAGCGAGCGCCTGGAGCATTTCACGTGTATAAGGATTTTTGTTACTGGCAAGAATGGTTGTGCTGTTAAAAGCTGCACTGCACTGGCATGTGCCGCAGTGAGCTGCCAGATGTCCTGCCGCTGTTCCCTTAAGAGACGCTGCATGCTCGCGGGCTCTCTCGTTGATACTTCCAACCAGTTACTAGTTCCACACGCACAACGCAGAGGCCGATGTGATATCGGCCCACGAGCGATGCGCGCGGTGGCCGAAGAGGCCCGTTATCAAACACTGCAACCTCGCGTCTTCACCACGCGCGTGCAAATAAATCCACATTATACAGCAAACGCGCGCGGCAGAGGGAGCAATATCCTATCAACATGTTTGAGGTCTCTACGTTTTTTCTTTATAAAAAGGCATATTGGAGTCCTCAGACCGGCTTGCGCCATTCGTACAATCGAAGATGAGTAAAAGACTCCTGATGACGCGACTGAGCCGCCACATCTTGTGCTCCACCTGTATTCTTGAAATACAAAAAAAAAAATCAAACAAGGTGAGTTTTTCTTTTTTTTAATGCTGCCGCGGTGCTTATTCACCCACAGACCCAGATATATCATTTTTCATAATGCTCAATGCTTCTATAACTCTTTTGGGTGTTACAATCACACATTTCTAATCACTAAATGTATCATATGCAATAATTGCTGTGACATAAAAATACAAAAAAATATTCCAAAAAGAAACTCTGAAGAACTTGATTATGGGCTTTTTTTCAACACTAGAAGTCACACATTAAATTCATATCCAAAGACTCGTGGAGCGTGAAAACAAATTGCTATTGAAAAAAGGGTTCGCATGATGCACTCACAGGAAATCGTATGAAGGTACTCCTTCCAACTATGTAATACATCACACATATTTCAAAATCATGTTGTGCAGCAAACAACTTATTCAGGAACTTTTATATATTAGTTCGGGTCCTTGAGACGGCTGACGGGTCCTTGAGATTAACCCAATCTCAAGGACCCGTCAGGACGCCTCGCTCGATGGAGTCTCCGACTACAAGCGTTCGACATGACTGTGGTCTACAAGTCAGGCCGTCGCCCGTCGGCGACGGCCGTCGAAACGCCCGTCGAAACACCTTCCGGCAGCAGCGACGACGATGAAGACGAGTGCTTCCTAGGCGCAGTGAGCACCGACGACATGGCGCGACGTCAACGAGACGATCCTGAGCAGCGCGCACTAATAAAGCATTTGGAAGGGCGCGGGAGTACCATGCCACGTGTTTTCTCACGAGCCCTGTCGACCTTCGTCATGCGACAAGGTGTACTCTACAAAGAGAACTTTAGGAACAACAACTTGTCGTGGCTGCTGGTAATACCGTCTGACCTTCGAGAGGAAATCTTCCAAGCCTGCCACGACGACCCGACTTCTGGACACTTTGGTTACAGCCGGACACTGGCCCGTATTCGTGAAAAGTATTACTGGCCCAAGCTCCCCAAGACCGTCCACCTATACACACGATCATGCCACGAGTGCCAGCGACGCAAGAAACCTCCGACAAGGCCGGCCGGACTCCTGCAGCCAAATTCTCCTCCAACTGCACCCTTCGAGCAGATCGGAATGGATCTACTTTACCCTTTTCCGCCGTCAACGTCGGGGAACCACTGGATCATCGTAGCCACAGATTATCTCACGCGGTATGCCGAAACGAAAGCCCTTCCTTCAGGGACTGCTGTGGAAGTTGCCAAGTTTTTTCATTGAGTCCATCGTCCTTCGGCACGGCGCTCCAGACGTTCTGATTACAGATCGCGGATCATCGTTCATGGCACAGCTGACCCAAGAAATCCTCCGACTCAGTCACACCAGCCATTGTCGTACAACTGCGTACCACCCGCAGACCAACGGGCTGACGGAGCGACTCAACAAGACAATCGCCGACATGATCTCTATGTGCGTCGACGTAGAGCACAAGACGTGGGACGAGGTGTTGCCCTACGTCACGTTTGCCTACAATACGGCGGTTCAAGAGACCACTGGATTCACACCCTTCCAGCTGGTACATGGTCGGAAAGTAACGACCATGCTGGACGCGGTGCTGCCCCATGAGCCAGCTGACAGTGAGAGCGACGGTGCCCAGGTGATTGCTCAACGGGCCGAAGAAGTCCGCCAGCTCGCCCGACTCCTGATTCAAGACCAGCAACGCGTCGACGCGGGCCGCTACAACCTTCGTCGCAGGGACGTCCACTTCCAGCCCGGAGACAGGGTGTGGGTGTGGACGCCCATCCGTCGCCGCCGCCTCAGTGAGAAATTGCTGAAACGATACTTTGGACCGTACAAGGTACCTCGTCGCCTCGGGGAGCTGAACTACGAGGTGATTCCCGACGGAACACGAACATCGTCACGCCGCCCACCACGGCCTGAAGTCGTCCACGTCGTGCGCCTGAAGCCGTACTACGCCCGATAGGACTGTGCACCTTATGCCTTCCAAATGACTCTTTAGTTTACCGTCCTTTTTTATTTGCTTTGTTTTGTTTTGTGTTGCATCGGGACGATGCCTTTTTTAAAGGGGGGAGTAATGCCGCGAGCGCAGCTGACCAAGCAGGCAGCGCGCTCGTGGCATAACGGTCATTCTTCTTCCGGCCGCCGTAGCGAAAGGACGCAGAATCATGAGCTCCGCAGGAGCGGTGATAACGGCCCCCGCCGGCCGCGGTGACTCTGCTTTTTCCGGTGACGAAGGATACCGGATTGCTCTACCCCAGCTGCCTTCGGGAGAAGCGATGAGGCGTGCCGTCGTGCTACACGCGGACATGGCCTCTCGTCCGTACCGGCTCGAGGACTTCCGCAGACCACTCGGCGAAGGAGGTGTCCTCGGGGAGGTGGCCAGAATCGGGGCTTTCCAAATGTCTCATGTCTGGCTGCTGGACCTGAGGACTGATGCGGCTCAGCAGAGGCTTCTCGGGGCCGGGCAACTCGTCGTCAAGGGCCGCAAGTGCCTCATCGTGAACCCGTACAGGCAGGAGCTACGGGTAAAGCTGCATTGGGTGTCGTTCGGCCTCACGAACGACGCCATCCACCGGGCTTTCGCCGAATATGGAGAGGTGAAGGAAGTGGCGCACGAGCGCTGGAAGGTGCCGGGGTTCGACGGCGTCGAGTCAACCACCCGTGTCGTGCGCCTTGTTCTCCGGAAGAGTGTCAGCTTAGACCGTCTACCGCACCAGCTTCGGCTCGGCGGTGGCATGGTGCTCGTTGTTGTACCTGGGCGGGCCCCCCTCTGCCTTCGGTGCCGCATGACGGGCCATATACGACGTGACTGCCGGGCCCCCAGGTGCACAGAGTGCCGTGCCTTCGGGCACGAGAGGGCCGACTGCGTCCGCTCCTACGCCCGTGCCGCCGGTCGAGGGGCGTACGACGACAGCACCGACGACATCATGGATGAGGACGAGGCGGAGAAAGCGGCTGCACCCGCTGGAAGCACAACCGAGCAGCCGAAGGAGGTGGACGACTCGTCCGGCTCGGTCTCTACAGTGGGGAACACCCTGTCACCGCAGCAGCCGTCGACCACTCCTGCCCCTTCGCAGGCAGTTGAGCCTCAGTCAACTGCGGCCTCTTCCCCTCCGCAAGCAGCTGAGACCCAGTCGGCCTCACCGCCTCGGAGCACCCAGGCGGGCGCGGCTCAGGCTCCAGAGGGGGAACCCGCCCGGGAAGAGGTGGACACTGAGCCAGGCTCTGCTAAGAGCCCGCGTGAGGACTTCCCAGCGCCCTCCAAGGACGGACGGCAGCGACAACAAGAGAAGAAATGGAAGGTGGTGGAGGGCTGGAAAGGCTTGGACAACCAGCCGCCGTCTTCGTCACCAATGGACTGCGACAAACTGGTTCAGTAAGCCACTGTGCGAGCGTACTGCTCCGTGCGACGATGATCTTCAAAGGTAAGCGCCGCGCGCTTGGTCTGGCCCTTCTATAGCTCATGGTCTCTATCGAAAGGCCAGTACGACTTGCGACCCTCAACGTGCGAGGGCTCGCAGACCGTCGAAGGCAGAGGCAACTGTACCGCCTGGTCGTAGACCACAACCTCGATACTGTTGCACTACAAGAGACCAAGGTCGAGGGGGAGGACCAGACTGAGCGCATGGAGCGGCCTTTTACGGCCCGCTACGATGTTTGCGTCAGCCGAGCCGTGGGGACGTCCGCGGGGTGTGTCATTTCGGTTCGCCAGTGCCTAGGGGCAGTAGTCCAGGCCGTTACGACTTGTGAGTCGGGGCGCCTCGTGGTTTGCGATTTTTTCTTTTCGTCGATTGAATCGGCGCGTCATCTGTTTGTACGCGCCTACCAGAGTTGGAGAGAGAAGGGCTTTTTTTTTTTTAAGGCATTCAGTACCATTGTAACTGTCCGCGACTTGTTATCCTGATTGGGGACTTTAATTGTGTGTGCTCGGCAAGCGACAAAACAAGCTCTACACCATACATAGACGCGAGTACTGAGTGTTTAAAAGATTTAATTAACAAGTTTGGATTAGAGGATGTTGGCGACTGTATCCGTAATGGTCAAGTTCTAAAATTCACCCACTTTCAAGGGCTCAGTCACGCCCGTCTAGACCGAGTGTATGTGGTTTGGATTTAGTTCCCCTGTGTCAAGATTATCATGTGAGTCCAGTGTCCTTTAGCGATCATTGTCTGGTTAAGTTTTCCCTACGGAGTAAAAATGATTAAAAAAAGTGTTTCATTGGGAATTATGGAAATTAAACGCGAAATTGTTACATGATGAAATTTTCATGCGACGAGTTCAGGCAGCGATAGAGCGAATGACAGACGGAGACAGATCAGTTGGGCATGGGCCAAAATGGGAAATATTTAAACAGAATATAAAGATAATGGCCATAGAAAGAGCTAGCGTCATTAAAAACGAAGAAAAGAAAATGGAAAAGGCAATGCGCTCAAACTTGCTGACGCTAGTAAAAGAAGAATGCCGATCGCCGGGAGTCTTTAAGGACGATATTTTATTCTTGAAAGAAAAACTCGAGCTGATAGATAGAGACCGATATCGCGGCGCGCTTGTGCGAGCTAGAGCCAACAGGCTGATAGCGGGCGAGTTGTCTACAAAGCGAGCTCTAGGTATGGAAAAGAAGTACGCTCGTCGTAATGAGATTGCGGAAATCGAACACGATGGGGTCGTCACAAGCGATGGCACCGAAATCGAGAGGATCTTTTTTTATTATTACAGCGCATTATTTTCTTCTAATCCTGTCAATCTAGAAGGTTTAGAAGTGCTTTTTTGGCGTTCATGCCGAGGCTCGACGACGAAACAAAATCGATTTTAGAAGGGCCCATTACATATGAGGAAATTAAGACGGCAATTGAAGCTTTGAACCCCGGCAATTCCCCTGGACCGGACGGGCTAAGTGCGGCGTTTTATAAAGCGCTCAAGCATACGCTGGCTCCTGTTTTAGTAGATGTTTTTTTTAACGAGGCTTTCGACGCTAAGACTCTTCCGCCTTCTTTCCTAACGGCTCATACCATCTTAATTCCTAAGACAGAAGGCGTTACTAAACTTAGGCAGGTCACATCCTATCGGCCCATCAGTCTGACCAACGTTGACTACAAAATCCTCATGAAAATTTTAGCAAGAAGATTGCAAAGTGTAATAACGGAACTAGTTGGCCCTCACCAAACGTGTGGGATAAAGGGTAGGACAATTTTTACAAATACGCACACAGCGAGGTGTGTCCTGGAATGTTTCGATGCAATGCATAGTCGCGTTGCCATGCTTCAGGTGGATCTTGAGAAAGCTTTTGATCGGGTACCGCATGACGTCCTTTTAGCTATACTTGATCATGTGAATGTAGGATCTGTTATACGGGAAGGAGTTTACATGGCGTACAGTGGTAGTACGACTAGCCTAATAGTAAATAAGGAAAGCGTATTCAGGTGCAGCGTTCTGTGCGTCAAGGATGTCCTTTATCCCCCCTTCGTTTTTGCATATATATAGAATCATTTTGTTTAAGTATTATCAGAAATAGTAGAATAAGTGGATTTAAGCTAAATTCATCTGAAGTGCGCATTTTGGCCTACGCGGATGATATTGCCTTGTTTTTGTTCAAATAGAGAAAGCACTGTCGAAGCAGTTAATATAATCAAGTGGTTCTGTAACGTCAGTGGGAGCGCAGTAAACTGGGACAAGTGTCTAGGTTTTTGGCACGGGGAGTGGTTTTCAACGCCGCGCGTGTTCGCGAATATAAAATGGGTATGCACTCCAGTAAGGTATTTAGGTGTGCCCCTGGAGTACTACCGCGATAGTGAGCCGCACTAGAGCAGACAGGTATTGGAGCTCCGTGACAATGCGGAAAAGTGGAGGGGGAGTGGGTTTTCTATTTTTGCGCGTGCCGCAGTTTGCAATTTGTTTCTTGTAAGCAAGCTGTGGTACGTGTTGCAAGTGTTACACTGTTCTCGGGTGAATGTACAGAAATTGCATCGCGTTTTCGCAGTATTTATTTGGGGCTCCTCTTGGGAGAAAATGAGCAGAATCAATCTTTTTCGTCGTGTCTGCGAGGGAGGACTAGGCTTGTCGCACCTGTTTCTGCGTCAGGTAGTAAATCGTTTTATATTTTTTCGCGATACAAATGATCCGTTTTTGCGAACCGTGTGCCAAGTAAGGGTAAGGCTAGGTCGGGCTCTGCCAGAGTTTATAGTATCTTCGTCAAGTGAGCCAGGGGGCATTCATGGGTATTTTAAAGAGCTAGTGGCGTCATGCCGATTCTTAGCAGCCCGTTTTTCTCTGGACTATTTGAGCGAAGTGACACGCAAAGATTGTACAAAGATGTTTGTGATGTGATCTTCCCTGCTCCTATGTACAGAGTTTTGTACTCTTCAGGCACAGGCCTGGACGTTTTAAAAAGGGTGAAAAGAATGCAAGTGCCTCCTGGCATCAAGACTTTTTCCTTTAAGTTGCACACCGGTACTCTGCCAGTAAAGACCTGGATGGTGGAGAAGGGCCTGTTTGTTCCCTGGGGGGTCCACTGTTTCGTCTGTAAAAAGCCGGAGACAGTTGAACACGTGTTCCTTGAGTGCTGGGACGGTGTATTCTTGTGGGACGTCCTTCAACGCACCCTGAAAAAAGAATTACCGCTAGATCCACACGGGATCAGGTACCTGTCTGTAGAAAACGAGGGCGGTGTACCGTACGATCTGGTATTGTTATTATGTTTGCATGGAATCTAGAGATCTCGGATGGCCGTGCGCCATGCTGACAGAGATGCGCGGGAAGCACGGGAATACTTTCGAGAAAATATTATTTCATTTGTCGAAGTTTGCAAGGTCCAGCAATATGTCCCTGAGTGGCTGCCGCATATTGAACGGCTCCTGACTATGGAAAAGTTTTAACCGTATATGCTAGCCAAAGGCTGACTGGCATTCTTGTATTTACCTTGTATTAGTGTGTCGTGTCTGTGCTTGTGCTTTTGTCCGGCAATAAAGAAAAAAAAAAAAAAGCTCGTGGCCTAACGGTTATCGCGCGTGCCTTCCACGCAGAAAGCCAGGGATCGATTCCTGGCCGCGGGGACGCATTTTTGTGGACTCTGACGTAAATGTTCTGGTAAATTCGAGAACCATGTTGCTTGTTCGAAGTCAGAATATTCTACACGCAGAACCTTCTACGCTGATTTTTCCAGAACCCCACGCGTGTACATAAGGGGCTCCGCGTGGCGAGCCGCAGTCAGTTTCGCCCCAGCTGTTCGACTCTGCTGTCACGCCGACTTCGACGTCCTCGACGCTCTACTTTCTTCTGTTCCTTTTCTTATTTTTGGGTACAAGTTCGCCCCATTAAACGTTTAGTTTCTTCAGTTATTATCGCCTCATCACTTGTCATTCGTGACAATATTTTTTTATTTTTATTGCTTGCAACGCTGAATTGAAGCTTTTATGCTCTTAGCAAGAGGCTTCCAGACGGCAGTGCAAGAGATGTAATATTATGTTAAGCAGATTTAATTCAACAAATCGATAAAACAATATTGCCGCGCGAAGGGCCAAGCAGGCAGTGCCCAGTCACGGTATTCTAGAAGATCGCCTTTATTCTTACTCGGGCGTAACTGTTATCACTTCACCCTACTTTCTTGTTCTCGAAAGCGCCTGTTCATTCTCACCCTGAAACCTCGATGCTCGAACCTTCTAGGCCGACCTTTCGCGATGTCGACGCACACAAGACAAGGAACTTCCCGCTACCTTGTCGAGTGACTCTCACTCTCGCTTCCTGTTACACCGCCAAATCGCCGTCAGATTTTCTTCTCTCTCGACGCACGTTCTTTATTTTGTTTGCACAAGTTTGTCGATGAAATCTTTATTTCCAGTTTACATTCGTCGAGCACTTTTGTATCCGTGACAATACCATACTGCCCGTGATGTGTGAAGAATTAGGCTGTGAATGGGGAAAGGTCCGAGAGATAAAAGAAGCATTTTGAGAAGAAAACAAATGCATGAAAATCTTACATTCAATTCGTTCTAGGAACATCAAAAAGCTATATATGGTTTTCTTTGTTTTCCTGCACGCAATAGACTGTCAAATAGAGTTCACTAGCAGCTATGCAGAGATGTAACTAACGTCATGCCGCATAAGGTGTATATAGTTTTCTCTAGACATACAAATTTAATGCGAAACTTGCTCTGCGATGCAAGCAACTTCGTTCTATGGAAGTGAAGAGATTGTTATTTCTTAACTGCTTAACAAATATGATTAAATTATGATCTATTTGTTTATAGAAAAGAGGCTACCGTGCGTGTTCGAGCAAGCTCAGACTCGCTCCTCAATGCGACGCACTCATATAGCACATGGCCATGACACGCGTGAGAAGCTGCTGCACAGGTGATTCATTCATCAACGTTCGTTTACGTTTATAAATGCATCGTTGTGACACGACTCTTCAGCGATAATAAATAAGAAAATATTCTTCTGCCAGATTCTGAAGCGTGAAGACTGTCTCGTCCAGGCTGTGATAAGAGCCTACCTTGTTCAGACAAAGCGGTTTTCTTTATCAGTGGATGCCGTTTTGGGGCTACACATGACATTGTGAGAAAGACGTGATATGATTACATTAGGATAAATGGTTTTTGTGGAACATATGTAATTATTGAGCCCACAAAGGACGCTGCGTTGAAGCCAGCATTTCCGAGCCGAAGATTGCGAGTCAAGTCAGAGGGCGATTTATTTAATTGTTGTCCCGTGAACGCAACAAAACGAGGTCTGACCTATATTTAGATATGTTGATTTGGTACGTTATGAGCAATCCACAAAAAAGTAAATATAATAATAAAATGTCCAAGAAAATATCTAAGAAAGTTAGGTTATTAATTTTGGAACAGGTACGATCTGGTTCTCTCACAACCACAAGGATAACGACTAAAACAATATTTATACCCGGTGAACGTAAACTCTATGGGCTACAAACAGAAGAAATTCAAACAAATTAGTGTCTAACAAAAAATTATTTATCTAATGTCTAAATGTTAGATGTCTAGGAAGTTTGGAAAAGACAAATTAGTTCATAATACTGACATAAATGAACAATATATTTTCAGATAACTTATGTTTGAAGCTGCACACTGATGGTTGCTTTATTTCATAGTTCTTACCTATTCAGTATGTACAGAATTCTGAAATTTAGACGAATTTGCTCGGGGTAGCAAGTTTGCGATTTTATAAAAACAAAATAATTATAAAGGCTCACAATAAACTTTTTCTAAATGAATTGTGGTCGTCTTTCAAATTTGAAAGCAAATACCAGTGTGAATAAAATCAGCAAAACCTGAGCAACGGCCAAGTTTGCCAAGAAAACAAATCGAGTCTATGACGGACTCCAACAGGTGGCACGTTAGTACATTTTTCTATGATAATAATTGGTTGAAAATTTATTGACGCGCAGTTTCGTATATTGTAAGACGTGAGCTATTAGGCGCCGTTTCGTAAAATATTCAAAATCCCCTCCCCTCCTACTCGTAACCCCCCCCCCCTCCAGGTTTGGTCGCATTCAAATGAAATCACCCTAGTACCTTGTGTTAGGGACAATCATCCGCGGGCTATGCATATCTAAAAGTTCAAATTTTAGGCCTTGTGGACAATCTACGCATGCGGACTATACAGTAATTTTGTTTTCCGAGATCGTCGATTATGACGAGACTTTATCACTTTGTGACCGAAAGATTATGTTAATGATGATTAATGTATGTTAGCAACTTTCCGAGCTAAGAAAGCAGACATCTTTCAAGGTGTGCTGCGAATGGAAATAGCTTTGTGCCGAACGAGCACCAGGTGCGGACTATGCACGGCGTGATGACTATGCACCGGAATCAGACGATACGAGCAAAAACCTTTATTTTGGACTCCTCATTTTCGCCTACGGACAAAAGACCGGGTGCAGGCTATATCCCGATAAATGCGGCACTAAGATTGGTCTTCGTGGTCACACTCCAGATAAGGCTGCAATAACAAGCCAACAAAATATAACGCGCGCTAAATAGATATACTACAGCAGTCGGCAGTGGCGTACCAAGTTGTTTTTGAGTGGAGAAGCAAACCAGACCCCCCCAAGGCCGGAGGCGGTGCCCTTGTTATCTATTGGGCGCCGCCGGCCAGTGTTTCCCCTGCCCAGTGGCTGCTGTTTCAGGGGGGGGGGGGGGGGGGGGAGCAAAACACATGCCTTGTCCCCCACTCTGAGAACTGGGGGGCAAGCGCCCCACTTGCCCCCCCCCCCCCCCCCCCCCCCCCCCCCGCGGTTGCTACGCCCATGGCAGATGGTGAGTTCAGGTGAAGTGGAACGTGAAAGCTTCATCTATTCTAGACGCTGTGGTTTGGAACATGCGTCCATCTTTGGAGGCAATCAAGTCGGCGTCGGTGTTTACTGAATGTTTCTAACGCACAGGTATTCAACGATTTCCTCGATACCAAGCGAGCCGGGCACGGCGGAAAGCTGCACATCGCCGTCGCTGCGTGGACGGAAGGTGGTAGCATCGAATCGGCGCCACGTAATCTGGCGACTGCTATAAATGCGGCAGGGTAAGCATATTTTTCCAGTCACGTCTGGAAAACAACAACAACAAAAAAAAGTGAGGAAGAAAGGTAGCAACAGCGCGTTTGCCTCCCTTTTACTGACGTGCTCACCCAAGCGGACACAAAATAAAGAAAGGAGCGATATATTTTTTTTTCCTCTCCAAAAAGACGGTAGGAAAGTTCCTCCCTTCCGCCTCATCTTCTTTCGGATTCATGTGTCAGGCACGTTGCACAGATCTTTTTTTAATAAACTTGATTGGTTTGATTGAGCATCAGCGGCAACGTAAGCTGCCCGTAATTCGGTCTTCTATTTTTTAACTCGCAGAGCACATCGGTTGCAATACCGCTTTTACGGCTAATTTTATCGGACGAGCAAATGAAGCCACTAAGAAACAGCGAAGCTCCAGAGCAGTGCTATGTACACTGGGCTAAAATGGTCGTCTCCTCAGTTTTGTGTCCAAATAAGGCATGTTTTTCCGTGGGCCGCGTGTGTGTTGTTTGCGGTACTTTTGGGTCCATTTCCTCTTACTGAGGGCAATCAGATGATAAGCTGTTTTTTTTTTTAATTTGCGAGAGTAACTAGAATTTTTAGGGTAGTGTTGTGCATTGTTAAGGAAGTCTTGTATCGCTGTCAATGTCTCCGTGTTTTGCATACCAGTGGTGTGACAGCTGGACGAAATTATGTGTACGGTCGCAGGTTGACATTCTGATTTCCATTAAAGAAGTTAAAAACACAGCTATGGCGCAATCGGTCAACGTGTGGACAGTCATGTTGAAACGCTGGCACGCTAGATCTAAAAGGTAGCTTTTATCGTAAAGTGACGACTGGAACTGTCACCTGCAATGCCCAGTTGAACCCTCCCCGAGAGTGATTTGCATCTCGTGGAAACACTTACTTTTGTTGAAGATTACGTGAACGTGCTTACTAACATTAAGGAACAATTTATTATTTGTACTCCATGTCTCCATGCATCGAATGTCACTCGCAAGCTGTGAACCTTCTCCTCCTCCTCTCCCCTACCTCCCCCTCCCTCCCTCCTCGCTCGTGACCCTAGTGACGTTACTCGTGACCTTCGTGACGTCACTCGTGACATCACACACAACGCCACTCGTGAAACTAGTGACCCTCACTGACGTTACTCGTGAAGGCCTCGTGAAGGTCACTGTGAAGCAGTGTTGCTAACCTCCGCAGTCGTTTGTTCTCCGAAATTTATCGAAGAATTCCTAGATATCTCTAAATTTCTAGAAAATGTGTTAATTTGCGTCATTAGTGAGATTATCGCTATGGACTAGCTTAACAATCGATTCCTGTAGTTAGCTAGCCATTTAAAGGTTAAATTGGCTTCGTTAAAACCTTTTTACATAATTAAACTTTGTTACTTCGGCCTTGTGTGGCCCCCCAAAATCACTGTTGTTACCGCTGCAGATTACTTCTGGCCCCGACAATATACAAAGAAGCCTGTTACCCGATGCACTCGGCCGGAACGACGAAAAAGAGGAAAGGAACTTGTCTCTAAAGCCCTTTGAAACCCATTAAAAAGCAATCCCTAGATTTGAACACATTTCCCTTTGCCCCTAAACGATGGCGGAAATCCCTAGAGCTAGGGGAAACTCCCTAAGGTTGGCAGCACTGCTGTGAACGTTCGCGACCTTTGTCGTGACCTTCACGAGTAACCTTCGTCGTGACCCTAGTGACCCTCATGACGTCACTCGTGATCCTCGTGACTTCACACCAACGTTACTACATTACCTCAGTTGTGGAACCATAGAGAAATATAGTACTACGTAAAGAGCGGACACTTCCATAGGCCCCAGCGGCCCAATTCAGCGTCAGCGAGCGCACCCAGCGGCCAGTATAGTCCCTAGTTGAGTGTTGAATGGATGGATACACGCAGAAACCGCTGGGCAGATGAATGAATAGATTCAAGGCCGAATTCTGGCAGTATTGTTGTATCGGGCAGTAGCATGCGCCCTCTAGTTTAACGAGTCAGTGTTATTGTAACTAGCATGGCTTTTGTTTAAAATAGAATTGTTTTATAAGCATACCTTAATTGTACTGCAGAAGAAAAGTCATCCAGCGCTACATATAATTCAAACTGACCGCACACCGAAAAGGATATTTTCACATTTGTGCTAACTCTCTTGAAGGGACGACATGGGACATACCAGGGATTGACACACAAAAGTATTTATTTTTTTAACTATGTCAAGCAAACCAAACATCCACTCTGAAGACAACGAGTGATGTATGTTATTCATACATTACAAAAATAACAATACACATGCAAAATGTATGAATCACGCGTAAACAGTTGTACACTGGAAAAAAATACTGTATCACAGCGAGACTTAAGGCGACAAATGCAATATGATGGAGGGCATTAAAAAATTACCGTCCAAGTTCCATGAAAGGTGCTTGCACATATGACCATGTGCTGAAAGGCGCTTGCATATACTGTATGACTGGCCCAGTGGCTTCTAAATTACGTGACCGAATGCAAATGTCCGTCAACAAAGAAACTACAGTCACAATACTTCTTACATATACCGTATACCATGACCGCGACGGAAGAATGACTAGAAACCCGCACGAGACAACAAGCCGCGGAACCAACTCAACCCACACAACGAGGCAAGAGAGACAGACCAAGCAGCCGAAGTATCCGCCCGATCCGCCCTCCGTCGAGTCCACGACTCCGAAGCCAACCGTCGTGCCGCAGCCATAGCCACAGCCGCTGAAGTCGTTTTTGAAAGTTTTCAAAGTTCGTAATAATTTTAAAAGTTTACTCTATACAGCGAAGTTATTTATTAATATTATTTATTTGACAAATGTTCAGGATAAGTGGCACTGTTGCGCCTACTGACGGCCAGTAGAGTCCTTAACTCTTGGGCCGCGAAACGGCTTGAGTGGCCACTCTTTACGTAGTACTATATTTCTCTATGGTGGAACTCCCGCGGAGGGGGGTACCCCCCCTCACTCACTTCAATCCGCCTGGAGTCGTTCGAAGTGCCATCTATATTTTCGTTTCATAACTGTGCATTCTAAAAAGCACAGCTGAAGCGCCAAATGGCGAACACAACGACGCCATTTCTCCCGTAGCGGTCACTCGAGGAACTGCACGTGACATCTATTTTGGCTTCAATCCGGCCATTTCGGAGCCGAAACAGATACAGTGGAAAGGATTACGGGTGTGCCACCCCGTATCCCCAGCGGACGCGCCGCGTCACATTACGGAAGTTAAAATGCGCCTAGGTCGGGACACGCCACCTGAAATCCCCGCTGAGGCATGGTTGTATAAAACAATAATAATTGTGCTGCAAAACCTTGCAAACTAAAAATTTTAGAAAACATCACGCGCCCCATATTTTGTACTAACTCCAATAAAAGTTACTACAAAAAGAGTTTTTTCCGTTGGTTTCTACGTTTCTAGTGACGTTGAAACGAACGTATCCCGATTCAGTTACCAAAGCAGCCGTCCGGCGGCGCGTCGAGCGACTCCGGGCAAGTCGTGGTGAGTGAGGGGGGGGGGGGGGGGGTACTGTTTGTGCATGCAGCGTCTATGAACCGTTCCGTAACTGAGTTAATCTAATAACGTTGCTTCACACGTGACGTCACCTTTGACGTCATTATGGGAAATGACCCATAATGCAACGTGCGGTTACATCAACGCCGTCGGCGATGGCGTTGCCGCCCAAGCCGGAAACGGGCGCCTAAGAGCTACGCTCTTAAAAAGAGGCCCCAGGCGGGGCGCTGGTCTGGGTTCCGCACACCAGACGTAAGAGTGATCAGGCTCCAGCATCTTTCAGTTACAATTAACAGCCTGCTTTTTTCTTGTACTTAAGTAATCCTCCGTCCAGTTAACCAAAGCATTACGAATATTTAAACCTTCATGTTTTTTTTTGTAGTAATATAAAATAAACCGCTTTGTCGAACTTTTTTTTTTTTTGTATAATCTAAAATTATACAGCCAATTGGACCTCTGCTGTCCATTTCTTTGGCGATATCATAGTGAAATTCAATCAACTGTGTCTCAGATTAGAAAACTTTTCTAAATCTATCCCTGTGATCATTCAAAAACTTAGTCATTCCAAGATGCTTCGCTAAAAGGGCAATGCAACGATATTTGTGCCTGACGTAAATACCGCTTACAACGGATCCCTGACGTTAAGGACCCTGTTAAACACCCGTTCGTGTTTCACCACACGAAATCGGAATCGCAGAAATCATTAAAAAACAGTCTTTCCACTCTGGTGAAGAAGGAGGAGCAGCGGAGCTGTAGCTTCTGTTCCCGGCGGGGGTTTTCCAGGTGAGCGATCTGGTCTTCTTTCGCAAGGAAACCTGAAGCGCTCGACGTAGTGGAACTTTAGGCGAAAGCGGCGTCACTGCGGTTGCGGAACCATTCGCGCTACTGCGCACATCGGCGCTCGTTCCGTTCCCACTCTTCTTCGTCCGAAGAAATGTTGCCGCCATCTATGAGTGACGGCAGCGACCAGTTGTCTGGTTGCCGAGGCTGGAAAGGTTGCCGCGATCTATGAGCGACGGCGGCAAGCAGAAAACATGCAAACACAACACTCTGGACAGCTACCGCCATCTATGAGCGACGGCGGCAAAGAGAGTGTTGTGTCATTTGTTTTGTACCGGACACGATCCTGGGGAAACTAGCCCTTAACAACTGCACTGTAAAAACGAGCAGCGTTCACCCCCTCAGCTCGCAGCCAGAACAAGCGGCCACGTGATCTGGAGCTGATTATATGCAGCCAATCTTGATCATAGCCACGCGCTAAGGTTGGGAAGGCACAGGACCCGAGCTGGTTCCAGATGTTGAAATGGTTCGGCTATTGTCGTCATTGCGTTGATTGGGCACGGACCACTACCCGAACGCTTCTCGAGCTATCAATTGTCACTTGCCCAAATTGAGTGCCCACGCAATGCTCGGGTCCAATCTAAGAGCCGCATTCAAATAACGTCACTGGAAGATAATGCGATCCCCGAGTTACATCATCAATTTTCGCGAAGGAGAGATTGAATAAAAACGCTCGCGTTTGTCCTTGAAGGTACACCGCAACAAATGCGTTTCTTTGCCAGTAGCGTTGCGTGCGAGTATCTTTGAGTTCCACTAGCGCCAGTAAGCTTGAGTAAAGTGAAAAACAGTGTACATGAATATCGTTGCACCGCCCCTTTAAAGGTGAGTGCATTATATATTCAAGTAATTTACAACAAACTTAGGTAAGAGAAGTTGGACTGTAGTTCGAAAAATTAGACACCTATTCGAATTTGAAAAATTGCACCATATTATCAACCTGCCAATCATTAGGTGTCCTTCATCACTGAAGCGATTTAGTGTAGATTACTTAGGTACTTTGCCACTTTGCCAGAACAGCGCTTAAAATCTCTAGGCGTAATTCCATCAGGACCCGGGGTTTTCGATTAATCAATATTGCCAAGCAACCCGTCCATAACACGAACACAGAGGTCAACCTAGTTCACTGTCGCACGGTGACTGCTGCCCATATGAAGGGAGACAGGTTCATCGGGGGAGAAAAACTGACTTGAAAAAAGCATTTCGCAAAGGGGCTTTATCAGATGTTCCTCCATGCAGCAAATTGGGGAGCGCTATCTTATCGCTAGAACACCGTCTTGTTTACTGCCAGAACTTATTTTTGTTTATATTTTGAATATCAACGGTTAAACGTTGAAAAAAACTTATTTTGATAATCGTTCAATTTTGATTTATATAGCAACGTAAGATTTATTAGCTTCTGGAAATATTTTGCCGATTTATTTCTGCAGTACTGCACGCATGCTGCCAAAGAGTGTTGTAGACGTTACCGAAACAAAAGTTACGAAATAAGTTACACGTTACCCGCAAATAAAAGGAACGCGTTACCGACCTACCAGAAAGTAGAAGGAACACGTTACCGCTACCGCTACGGATAAAAAAGAACACACGTTAATGTTGCGCTACTTTATTTAATTATTGATAACTCGTTTTACTGTTTTCATGGTACAGATATGCATAGGCGCCATACTTCAAGCAGCATTATGTTATGCAGACACTGGACATAATAATTTTATACTTTTTACGGTTTCACCTAAATACCCCCGAAAAAAGAATGCAAAAGAAAACGCAAAACAAAAATTTCACATAGCTTGGTGCTTAAAAAAAAAACACAAAAAAATTTAAGCGACATTTTTTTTTTATGTCTTGGGAAAAAAGAGTTAACATGTAACTTTATTACCCTTTACTTCAAATAAGTAACGTAGGTACACCCGCAGGCTATATGAAGGTGAACGTCGGACCGTCCACCGGTTCGTGCTATCAGCGCCATGACACGACTGCCGTGGCGGCTCGCTTTCTTATCGCACGCTTCACCGAGAATAGGTGCCTGGATTGAGCGCTGTTCTCAGCTTTGCTGCTACTCCCCGCATAAAGCGGGAGGATTGGGGAAGCAGCCTTTCAGACGCTATCGGTAGACAGTGTGATTTAGTAGTTTTTTTGTGGTGACATGTGCTAAACCGGAAGGCTGACGAACAAATAAAAAAGTAACTTATACTTTCCGCTTCTTAAAAAGAACACGATTTTGTTTCATTTATGTGATGTGTCAGTAACCGCGTCGCACTTGCGACGATGTTATATTAGCCACATTACAAAGAGGGCATCATTATTAATCTTTTTTTTTCGATTAGAACGCTTTGCAGTGCACGCCAAAATAATTTGTTAGAAGTTAGGGCTCTGCTGGAACGTGCATGCAAGCCCCCCCCCCCCTATTAATTACATATGATTTGCGATATATGATTCACGTTACTGCATACTGAGGGCTATCATGGCGCTATAATTGTTTTATTCATTTTAAAGCACGTGTGCTTATGTCACACAAGCACGCGTCGATCGCGAACGCCATTAAACATAGGGCAGCTCGCAATTTCAACTATTTCTTTAATGGGGTTCGGACTTCCGCTTAGGCAAAACATGAGGCAGGAACCACGTCCCCTTTTTTCTTCATTCTTGACAGTTCCGGTTTGACGTCCGGCAATCTTTGTTGAATTTGAGCGGGGCCTTAGTATCTTAGAAAGTTTCCCTCTTCGTGAATTAAATATTGAAATATGTGCGACAGACTTCCGTAGAGGTGGAGCACCAGGTCGTCGTTGTTGCGCAGGTCGTTTCACTCTCATTGGACGGCTTCCCCGAGTTCGTTTGAAGATGCTCTGTGAAGCTCTTGAGTGGCCGCTTTTGACTTTTTGATGCCCCAGGCGTTTTCGACGATATTGACGTCAGCGAATTTGGGAGGCCATGGCAGCTCCCGTATGCCCCGTTCAGCAAGAAGCGTCTTGGTGGAACGGGAGGTGTAGATGGGACTCAGGTCGTGTTGAAACCAAAAGTCCCCATCCGGAAAGGGCCCATTTAGGACGTAGGGAATCAAGACGTGGTCAATTATGTCCGAGTAAACTTCCGACGTCAGACGCCCGTCGATCCTGAAGATGGGGCCAAGTCCTTGGTGGGTTATGGCACCCTCAGACATTCACATACCTACGACCACTGGCGGCCACTTCCTCGATAAAGTGAGGGTCGTATCTGCAAGGCAATGGAAGCGTTGTTGTCTCTTTTAGTCACCGCTGAACTTGGCTATCATTACTTCAGGTAAGGCTAATATTTGTTTGTAGTTTTCAGGCTTTAGCGGCGGGCGGGAAGCTTATAGCAGACCACTGATGATTTCTCAGAAAGTCTTGGTCACTAATTGCCTTGGACGTTTCAGGGGGAAAGATAAATCTATACAGTCTATTAGCTTATAGGTCTGATAAAGCTTACAGAAAGTTGTCAGGCCTCCAAAGTCGTCTCTGCTGGTCTAACTGGGTGCAGAACGTAGGCTCGTCGCTGAAGATGACGTGGGTCCAGTCCTCCAGAGTCCAATTCGGAAGAGAATGGGCGAAGTCAAGCCGCAGCTGCTTGTGCCTTTCCGTCAGCAGCGGTGACTGGCAAGCTACACGGCTGTGTAGGCCAGCATCGTATAGGCGTCTCCGAACAGTAGTGTCGCTGATCTCGAGTTCCAGTGCGTCCTTGATATCCCTGGCAGCGCGGAAAGGGTCACCCAAGGCTGCCTCGAGGATGTGACGGTCCTCTTTTGCTGTACTAGTTGCGCGGGGACGGCAACGGTGGGGGGCATCGTCCAAGCGTCCATCGTCATCGCGAAATGCTGCAATAATTCTTTGGACGGTTTTGACGGGCCTTCCAACTCTGCGCGATATTTATCGCCGTGAAAGTCCTTCCTGAGCAAAGACAACGATCTGGACGCGCTCATCCCTTGGAACTCGAGGCGGCATTTCTGCTGAAGCGCTCGAAGACGAACAGTGAACTGAAAAATAAAGGTTTAATAGGCGAACTTGTGCCAAAGAAAATAAGTAAAGAAAGAGCGTCGAGGCAGCAGAAAAGCAGGCGGCGATTCGGCGGCGTAAAAGAGAGCGAGAGCGAGACTGACACGACAAGGTCGCATGCAGCTGCTTATCTACAGCACGTCACTATCTCGAAAGTTCGGCAAAGAAAGTTCGAGCGTCGCGCGCTCGGGGCGAGGATGAACTGGCACTTTCGAGAACAAGAAAGCAGGGGGAAAGTTGCGTCTGATGCGAGAATGAACGCGAATCTTCTAGAGGCCCGTGACAGAGCGTTGCTTGCTCGGCCCTGTGGGCGGCAATATGTATTGCTCAATCGCAGCCCATTTCACATTTGTTGCAGTTATTAGCGATCGCTCATGAATGAAGAAAGCGGTTGAGTCACGTATAAACCATGCCGAACAACGTCCGCTCTAGTTCACGTGCAATGTGCAAAATATTTGCCGGCAATGACTGGGGCACGGCGACCACAAAAAATGACCGCATCTCGACGTGGTGAATGATGTTGATTGGGGCGAAGCTCGGGTGGTGCTGATGATACTGATTTTGGTCATAGGTATTGCTGCTTGCTGTCGGCGTTGACGCTTTGCCGCCGCTTCCCGAGCTCTCAACTCCGGGTCCGCTTGGCGTTGTGACGCTGTGCAGCAGCTTCTCGCGCCCTGGTCTCCGGAGCAGCTTGCTGTTTACGTAGACGCTGAGGCGCTGCATGCCGAGCTTTTCGGTCCTTTTCGTTCATCGCAGTAGGAGAATGTGTGGTTTTCTTCTTTTTCTTTTTTTAAGCAGACAGATGGGATGGCATCTCAGAACCCCCTACTCTTTTTTTTTTCTTCTTTTTCTTTTTTTATAATTTTTTTGCATCTTTTTTTTTCTAATTTTTTTTTTTTTTTGCCCTACACAAGCACGTGAGCATATGCTCACGTGCTCGTGAGCACGTGATCTCACGAGCAGAAGCACGAGCACCCGACGCCGGCCTACGGCGGACGGACATACGGACTTGGCTAGCCCCTAAAGGCTGAACTCCATGGGACGAAGGCTGAACTCCATGGAACGAATTATGTGACGAATAACTGGCGAACGCCGCCCGACGGCACGCTCGTTTTGCGCGCGGCGTAGCAGCCACTCTGTTGATTCCACGCGCAGAGCAAACGCCGCCGGCCAAAATTCGTCGGTTATTCGCAGCATATTCGTCCCATGGAGTTCAGCCTTTATGTGACGAATAACTGGCGAACGCCGCCCGACGGCACGCTCGCTTTGCGCGCGACGTAGCAGCCACTGTGTTGATTCCACGCGCAGAGCAAAAGCCGCCGGGCGGCGTTCGCCAGTTATTCGTCACATAATTCGTCCCATGTAGTTCAGCCTTAAGGAGCTTCGCCCCTAAAAGCGATGCCGAAATCGAAACCCACTTCCACGCTTTCAGCAGGGAGTAGCAGCAGAGCTGAGAACAGCGCTCGATTCAGGCACTTACTCTCGGTGAAGCGCGCGATAAAAAAGCGAGCCGCCACGGCCACTGATCTCTATTGTAGTAGGCTGGATCGCGGACCGCGGCCTCGGCAGCTGGGGCCGAGTGTCGCCACCGGCGGCCATTGATTGACACCAGCCAATGCATGGGACTCTATGGGAAGAACGAGAAAAAGTGCCGTTTCCCACGTTTCTAAGCTGTTGTCGGCGCTGAAACTTTTTGGGTGCTTTTCGATAAGCCCGTCAAATAGCTTGCGTACAAACATTAAAGCTGACAGCCCTCGCAGTTCTTATAAATAAATATTTTGTGGTCGAGAGTGACTCCGCTGTACTGCAGCTCAATGAGGCGAGAGTTACCTAGAGTTACCGCGGAGTCGGTGGCGAGTTGGGTTTAGCAGACGACAAGCTCGAAGGCTTTTCTACGCGGAATTCGCTCACTCCCGGAAAGCCACTGTCGAGATGGAGCTTCTTTGTCATTCATCAACTTCTGGGCTTCCCCGAGGACGGTCTTATTGACGGCAAGTTCCTTTGTTTACTCCACTACGAGAGCAAGCTTGCCAGCTCAGCCGCAGGTGCTCCGGTACGTTTGATTTTTTTAAGCGGCGTTCGAACGTTTGACAAATACCGATTCGATCTGCAAACACCCGACATAAGGCTCGCAGCACACCATAAAATACTCGCCTCCGAGCGCAGCGTACATGCTTCAATATTCTTACTTTTGTGCGTTTCTCCCATAGGCTTGTGTGTATTGCCTGGTGTCAAGCAATGGCCGCCGGTGGCGACACCGACGGGCTCCCGATCCGCGATCCAGCCTACTACAATAGAGATCAGTGGCCACGGCAGCCGCGTCATGGCGCTGATAGCACGGACCGGTCAACGGTCCGGCGTTCACCTTCATATCGCCGGCGGGTGCACGTTACCCGTTACTGTTTTCAAAAAGTGACGAGTACGTTACCGAAAAAAGGAACGGGGTACCGATAACACCGTTGTTGTAACGCGTTCTTGCCGACACTGCGTACGAATCATGAGAATAAAGGCATGTTCACACATGCAGCGGAGCGCTACAAGCATAGCGCTAACCTCGCGCTAAGCGCGTGCTGAGCGGAGCGTTCACCAGCTTTGTATCGCACCGCCAAAACTGTTGCTCGTGGCAGGCGATAAGTAGCTGACGGCACGTGAGGAGCGCTACATCAGCGCTTCGCTTCATGTGAGAACCGGCCTTAAAGGGGCGGTGCAACGATTTTATGATTAAAAGAATTCGCATCTTGTCATTTTTAAGTTGTTTATCGTGTCCCGGAGGATAGAGAAAACACCTCCTTCATTAAAAATGCCGCGATTCCGCTGCACAATCGCAAAGCAAAAGTTGAGCTTTTTCGCCCACCTGCAGCCCCAAGTGGCAGCCGAAGGAACAACGACGAAAAGATTACGTGACCTCGCTCGGCTCTAAGCTGCAACATAACGCCCGCTAATGTCAGCAGAGAGAGGGAGAGGAAGCGTCCTCCGAGATAGCACACGGGAACCTAGACGGCACTCCGAATGACGTCACTGGGAGTGCGACCAGGTGTGACCCTGAAGACTGGGAGTGAGTTGAGGGCCTAAATGCCAATATTTATCTTTTTTTTTTTACGAAACAACTAGGACACGCAGGCGAAATCGGTTTTCTGTTCTTTACTTCAGAAATGTCAGAGGGCAACTTCCACAAATCTTTGACCGAAGTCCGGAAATCGCTGCACCCCCCCTTTAAGATCGCCAGTGATCCATGGTTTTTCCCTTTTTTCGAGCGTGCTGAATAATATTGTCACGAATGGCAAATGATGAGGCAAAGAATAACTGAAGAAACTAAACGTTTAATGGTGCGAACTTGTGTCCAGAACAAAAAATTGACCGCATCTCCACGTGGTGAATGATGTTGATTGGGGCGAAGCTCCGGTGGTGCTTGTCTGCGTAGACGCTGAGCCGCAGCATGCCGAGTCTTTCGTTCGTTTTCATCCATGTCAGAAAGAGAATGTGTGGTATGGAACGTGCTTTTATACGCATTTGAGCATTTGACCGCAGCGCCCTCTTGTCTATAAACGTTGAGTCAATGCATGCAAAGTTTAACGCGATTATATACGCATTTGATCGCAGCGTCCTCTCTTGTATAGACGTTGAGCGGCTACATGCAACGTTTCATCCATGACATCCCCAGCTCTTGAGTTACTACTACAGATCTCAGAGCCCCCTACTCGTTCCGCAGTCGTGGCCGAGTGGTTAAGGTGATGGACTAGAAATCCATTGTGGTCTTCTCGCACAGGTTCGAATCCTGTCGACTGCGCAAACAAATTTTTCATCATTTTTTTCATCTTTTTTTTTTTTTTGCTCTACTCGAGCACGTGAGCTCACGAGCAGGAGCACGAGCACTGGACGCCATACGGACGGACGGCCGGACGGACAGGGCTAGCCCCTAAGGAGCTTCGCCCCTAAAAGGGAACGGAGGATAACAACGAAGCGTCGCGGGCGTCGAAGTAGGTGGAATAGCAGCATCGAACGCTGGGGCGAGACTGACTGCGGCTCGTCACGCTGAGCTTCTTATGTAGTACGCGTGGGGGCTTCTGAAACAATCGGCGTAGAAGGTTCAGCGTAGAAGGTTCGGCGTGTAGAACATTCGGACCTCGAACAAGCGACTAGATTTTTTAATTTACCAGAAATCTCAAATGTAATATTAAATGAAAGACGCGGCACTCCCAGGAATCGAACCCTGGGTGTCCGCACGAATATCAAGCGCGGTAACCACTCGTCCACGCACGCGCTCGCTCGCCGACGCGCGTGGCATTGCTGCCCCTTTAAAAAGGCATCGTCTCAATGCCAAGTGACAGGCGACCAAACAGAGCAAGACAAACAAAGGAATGGGAAATACGGAGGCTGGCAAAACACAATCTTATCAAGCGTTGCACGAGATCACAGTTTACAGTCTTATGGCGCGTAGTACGGCTTTAGGCGCACGACCTGGACGACTTCTGGTCGTGGTGGGCGGCGTGATGAAGTCCGTGTTTCGTCGGGCATCCCCTCGTAGTTCAGATCGTCGACTCGACGAAGCACTTTGTAGGGTCCGAAGTACCCACGTAGCATCCAATGTCGTGCGAACATTCTCTGGGTGTTCTGAATGTTGAAGGAACGTTAGAACACTATTCGGCACGTTCTAGGAACGTTCGTATGCGAACATTCTCTAGAAGGTAGGCTGCTCAACATTCTAGCAACGTTCGTTTGCGAACATTCGTATGCACAATGTTCTCGGAACGTTCTCCTTCGAACATTCATATGCGCAACATTCTTCGAACATTCGCTTGCGAACATTCCTAGAATTTTCGCAGGTGAAGCCAACTTTACGGAGCTCTCACGCAACCTGTGGTTCGAAGCACCATCCACTATATGCCACTTCGTGCCAAAAATATGCAACTTAAGTGGACTTTCCGGAAACTTAGCATAAGGGATCAGTTTTATCTTATATGAGTCTACCGAGGAATGTAATATAAGGTGTAGGAGAAAAGCAATGGTTTTCAGAACTTGGTAATGATTTTGGAACTCACTGCGTAAGTAGAGGGGCAGCTTTGAATAGACCCAATTTTTAGCATCCAGAGCTCAACACATTGAAACACATTGAAACAGAAAACTCCCGCTAGACTGTGGGATGCGATGTGTATCTGCTCTTAAGCTCGGAGTGCGTAATCGGTTATGTATGCAACACATTTTGGGTGAAAGAAGCTGATAAGTGACAGGAAGTGTAAACTGTCGTTAGTCGATGCTCAGGCTGGTGCGTTGAAAAAGCGGCAATCTTGTGCTTGTGGAATCTTCAAAAGTAGCACTCAGATAATGATCCCTGAATGTAGCGATGACCCTCGCCACGTTCCGAGGAGATTGAAGGGATGTCCCTGCTTTAATCAGCGACATTTGATGAAAGTTGCAGAAGTTTTTTTGGATGTTCTGAGAACGTTCTTAGACCCTTCTTAGGACATTTGAATGTTGATTTAATGTCCTGTTCATGTTTTAAGTCATTCTAAGAACCTTCTACGAATATTCCACAGAAAACATTCCCCGAATGTAGCGATAAATGCCTGCGCCACATTCTGACAACGTTGATGGAATGTTCTTACGTAAATTTGCAACATTCGAAGAATGTTACAGGAGTTCTTTGGATGCTCTGAGAACGTTCTTAGAACCTTGTTAGGATATTTGAATGTTGATTGAATGTCCTGTTATTGTTCTATGTTGTTCTCAGAATGTTGTAAGAATATCCCTTTGAAAACATTCCCCGAATGTAGCGATAAGTGCCTGCGCCACATTCCGACAACGTTGATAGAATGTTCTTACGTAAATTTGCAACATTCCAAGAATGTTGCCTATGCTCTTTTCAACATTCCCGGAATGTTCCAAGAACGTTCTCGTGCTACGTGGGTAGCGCTTCAGGAGTTTCTCGCTTAGACCGCGTCGTCGTTTAATTTTTTATTGATTTTTTTTTTCTCAAATACTGCCAACCCTTGCGGGTTATAGCAGGAGTGGATACACTAATACATCAAACAAAATACACGTGACACAATAAATTATACATAGAACAATCATTCTCACAGGTGCAACTACTCGTAAGCAAACCAGTTGATCAACTTTTCTTTAAAGGGGCACTGACAACCCAAAGGTCGTATTTTTTTTTATTGTCTAAAACGATGCAAGTTGTAGTCACAGACACGCAAAAAAAACCGCATCGCAAAAAAAAATTTCCCCGCGCGCGCGTGCGCCTTTTTATTTTTGGCGTTTAAATTTCCCGCGCTCACCTCCTCGCTTCTTTTGATCGGTGACGTCAAAAATCAGGAATTTTAGAAGCTTTGTAGGTGACATTTCTATAACATTTAATAACGGCAATCGTAAAACATGCTTTTTAACGCAATTGCGAGCGCCCTACGGCCCCTCTTTCTGAAATACCAGAAATCAGAGTTCGGTGTGATGTTGCTTCCTAGATTTGTACCCTCCCTCGGAAAACTTGGCGGCGTCGTCGGCGAGCAACACGGCGAGTGGGGAAAGAAACCGGTTCTTTCCCGCGCCGGCGTGATATCACCTCCATCTCGCTTGGGGTTGCCGTGGCAACGGCGGAGGTCTAAAAAAAAGTCGAGTCTCAGGAGACCGCAAAATTTGACTCGCTGTACTGGCGCGGATCGCGCGGGAACTTCAAATTCGGCATTTGGAAATTGTTTTTTTAATTCACAAATACTGAATTTTCAAGTTTCGAATTTTGAGGGTAATGTCCCGGCATCGTTTTCAATCGTTTCGGATAATAAAAAAAAATATGATTTTGACGTGTCAGTGCCCCTCTTCAACAGAAGTGAGGTCCGAAAAAAACACTTGGGGGTAATCTGTTCCATTCTTCAATTGTTTTGACAAGAAACGAATATTTAAACATATCAATATTGGGCATAAATGGGTCAACTGACAATTCATTGTTTAGTTGTCGACACCGTCTTCCTGGAGATCTGATATAAGTTTGCATGTCAATTTGGATATACTTAAAATACAACAAATAAAAAAAAACTTGAGCCGCGCAATTCTTCGTCTGGACGCTAAGGAGGATAATTGGGCTTCCCTCAACAATGCCGAAACAGACTCGTGTCTCTCGTATTTAGAAAAGAAAAACCTCCCTGCTAGCCTTTGAATGCGCTCCACTTTATCTATTTGAGTTTGTGCGTGGGGGTCCCATATTATCGATGCATATTTCAATGTTGGGCGCACTAGAGTTTTATAAACGTTGGTCCGGATATCGGAGTTCGTCCCTCTTAGAGATCGCCTCATAAAACAAAGTTTCCTATATGCTGAATTGCATACATTTTCAACGTGCGTATTCCAGCTGAAATCACCCGAGATAGTAATACCAAGATACTTAATAGTGTTAAAACGTTGCAAGAGTACGCCATCTATTTCATACACGAATATCAATGGAGACTTCTTTTTGGTTATGCTTAAGACAGTAGTTTTATCAAAATTAATTCGCATATCCCCTTTTTCACACCAGTGAAATATAGTTGTCAAGGAGTCATTCAATAATTCCTGATCATCTACAGTTATTACGCGGATGTAAACCAAACAATCATCAGCAAACAAACGCACTTCTGCAGCTGGGTCGATATCTTGAGCGATATCGTTAACATAGACTAAAAACAAAACTTGCCCCAAAACAGATCCTTGGGGTACGCCAGACGTGACCAGTAAAACTGATGACGCATGACCGTCAATTTCAACGTACTGTGTCCTATCAGATAAGTATGAATTGATCCAAAGAACCAAGTTCTTATCAACACCAAGAAGCAATAACTTTTCAAGTAACTTTGAATGCGTGACTCTGTCAAATGCTTTAGATAAGTCGATAGATACAACATCTACTTGACCACGAACATTTCGCACTTTTCCAAACAGATGAGTTGATTCAAACAACTGGGTAATAGTCGATAGCTTCCTGCGAAAACCGTGTTGTTTATCATTAAAAAAAAAGGTTTCTGTCTTAGAGAAAATCAACGAGATGTTTAGAAATGATGTGTTCGAGCATTTTGCATGTTGTTGATGTCAACGATATTGGCCGGTAGTTTTTAACTTCAAGATGGTTGCCCGATGTGTGAATGGGTACAACTTTGGCAATTAACCAATCATTTGGTAAGCGACATGTATCTAGAAATTTTTTTAAAGATAATAGTCAAAAAAGTGAAACCGGTTCGCAGTAACGCCTTAGGAATTCATTTGGGATTTTATCTGGTCCTGGGGATTTTTTATGTCAATATTTAGTAGTAAGGCCCTCACTCCCTCATAAGTAATTTGAATAGGCTGTGTTTGCAGGCTGGGTTCGTTGTCAGTCAGGTTATTTACAGAAGTGCCCGCTGAAAAAACCGAGTGAAAGTAGTTATTGAATTCATTTTCTACGGTAAGCGGATTATCGCATACAGCACCGTCCACATACACTTCTTTTATAACTTTCTGCTTAGGGGACAGATGTTGCCAGAACTTATGTGGCGACGTTTTTAAAATCGTATTCATCGTATTTGCAAAGAAGCTAGTTTTGGAATCTTTGAGTTTCTTTTTCACATCACGGATTAAAGAACTAATTGTTGATAAGTTCCGGTGCTTACACAGTCTCTTACGTTTTAATCTGCGCTTTAAGTGGATGATCTCACGTGTGACTAAGGGATTTGTCTTATTAATCTTTTTTATTCTCTGAGAAACATACGCTGTTAGACAGTAGTTTACTGCTTCCTTAATGTGATTCCATAGGCTTTCAACGTTAGCGTCCCGGCGAAAAGAATCGAGAGAGTATTCCAAATAATGTGAGTCAGTTGTGTCATCAGCTTTTTCAAAGTTGTAAACGAGTGCCGTATTCTTTTTCTGTTTTTGACGGGGGCTATTTTGTGTTACCGTCACACGCACCAGCTTATGATCTTAAATCTCATCTACAACATACACTTCGTACTCACGAAAGCACGTCGAAAGAAAGCAGAGATATAAAATGTAATTTCGTGGCCGACACGTTCTTGTGGGTTCCCGGGCTATTTGATCGAGACCGTGTTTTACCAATATTTCTAACATATAATCATCTTGTTTCCCACCTGACTCTTCGACAATTTTTTCGTTCTAATTAATATGAGGTAAATTAAAATCTCCAAGAAGTTTTTTTTTTAGTGCGTTCATTAGCATGGAGTGTCAAAAACTCATCAATTTTTTCAATAAAACTGATGCCTGAGGATGGCGGTCTATATACTCTGCCGACCAGAATGTTACAATACTTTAAGAATATTTTGCACCATAAACTCTCATGGTCTGGGATATGCGTTACAGCCTGAAGCCTCAAGGACCGCTTTATATGTAAGGCAACCCCCCCCCCCCCCCCCACCTCTAGTGTCTCTTTCGCGCCGCAAAATATCGTAACCGGGAGGGAAGACTAGGAAATCTGATGCGTCGTGACGCAAACAAGTTTCCGTTATCACGACAAGAGGCGGGTCATGATCCAGTAAAACAGCTTCCAGATGGTCAGTTTTATTCATAACACTTTGCGCGTTTAGCGTAACTATTATCAATCTAGGAATCTTCTGATGTCAGTCTTTTTCCGATGCAGACGTGGAGCTGGCCATGTGGGGTGTATTTAGCTTTACCCTCCGTTCTTTTTCTGAATCCCAAACGTACGCCACGTCGTCAACGTAAAGTCTGTCATGAACAAGTTTAACCTTTGCTCCTCCCCGTTTTTCGTCGTGTGCTGACTCCCACAGTTTCTTCCTTGGCTGCAACGTTTCTTTTGAAAAGTCATCAGAGATTGACACTGCAGTTCCTTTTAGTTACTTTCAGTTTTTAAACACCGACACCTTTTTCACTATACTTCGTTTCACCTTAGGTCCGAGCGTGGCCGATGTTATGAGCCGAAGGCCAATCAAACAGCGCAAAAAGCGCAACGTCATGGCGTGCTCTCTGCGCTTGATAGGACAAGCCGGCGGAGGAGCACGCACACCGAAACGGCGAATACCGGCTGGTCCCATCAGCTGCAGAGAGCGGGTCATGACGTTATGCCTCTTTAGCTGTTTGATTGGCCCTTCGGCTCATAACATCGGCCGCGCTCGGACCTAGGCTGAAACGAAGTATGTTGTTGAATACCCTTAGAACCGCATGTCTATTTTTGCCTTGGGTGATCCGCCCTATTCTGTGAATTCTTTCGTCTGATGTTAATGACACACCCAGTTCCTTTTAGTTACTTACAGTTTTTAAACACCGACACCTTTTTCACTATAGTTGAATACCCTTAGAACCGCAGGTCTATTTTTGCCTTGGGTGATCCGCCCAACTCTGTGAATTCTTTCGTCTGATGTTAATGACACATCCAGTTCCTTGTTAAAGATGTCATCGGGCACCTTTTGCTCCAGATACCTTCTTGTTTCTCCAGGTTCCTCGTGAAGGTCGAAAACTATAAGGTTGCTCCGGCGGGATCTATCTTCAAATTCAACAAGCCTTCCGTGTTGGTGTACTATAGTGTTCTTCAACAGCTGTACTTCGCTTTCCAATTCACGAATTTTGTTTCCATTTTCGGTAACTGTACTTAGAACCCCGCTCAGCCTATCTTCAATGCTCTTGAGTGTCTTGTCTACGTCAGTTTGTCTTGTCTACGGTTGTCAGTTTTAAGCTCTTTAATGTCATTGGCTATTTTAGTCTGTTTTTTTCAATATATCCTGTAGCATTCCCATAGTCTCCTTATCGGGGCCCGGGTTTAATTCGATATCACCAGAAAGTCCCAAAAGCAGTCTACTAACAGCGAAGCATTTACATACGCATTGCAAAAACACTCATGGGCCCGGCAGGACAATCAATCCTACACAACTGCTACAATAGCCCTTATCGTTACTGACCTGGACAAGAATGACAGTAGGCATGTCAGTTGATGCTCTCACGGCAGAAGCGCCGTGCCCACTAAAGTCTGTTGGAGAGAGCATCCAGCTTTTATGCAGCACCGAAGACACTCTTTGTCGGTGATTGGTCCCAGTCGTTGCTGTATCTTCCAGCACGTGGCCAAGATCGCCGATGCGAAACGGCAGGGTGACGTTGCTTGTTAACAGAAGTAATTCTGTCTGCGATGGTTCCGCAGTCGTCGGCCGAGCGATGCTAAACAGAAGCACCAGCACCTGGACAAGAATGGCAGTAGGCATGTCAGCTGATGCTCTCACGGCAGAAGCGCCGTGCCCACTAAAGTCTGTTGGAGAGAGCATCCAGGTTTTATGCAGCACCGAAGACACTCTTTGTCGGTGATTGGTCCCAGTCGTTGCTGTATCTTCTAGCACGTGGCCAAGATCGCCGATGCGAAACGGCAGGGTGACGTTGCTTGTACAGAAGTAATTCTGTCTTCGATGGTTCCGCAGTCGTCGGCCGCGCGATGCTAAACAGAAGCACCAGCACCTGGACAAGAATGGCAGAAGGCATGTCAGCTGATGCTCTCACGGCAGAAACGCCGTGCCCACTTCTGCCGAGCCGTATCGGGGTCCAAACCGAAACACGGTCTCCGGGCTTGAAGCGAATGTCGATCCGGCGAAGGTTGTACCGGGTAGCGTCTACCCGTTGTTGATTTAAATTCGGAGTCGGGCGAGCTGGCGAACTTCTTTGGCTCGTTGAGCATCCACCTGGGCGTCAGGGCTTCCATCATCGGATGGTTCGTGGGGTAACATCGCGTCAAGACTGGTGGTTACTTTTCTGCCATGAAGCAGCTGGAACGAGATTACTCCTGTGGTCTCTTGCATCGCCGTGTTGTAAGCAAACGTAACGTAGGGTAACACCTAATCCAAAGTCTTGTGCTCTACGTCGGCATACATGGAGATCATGTCGGCGATAGTTTTGTTTAGCCGTTTTGTTAGTCAATTTGTATGACGGATGGCACGCGGTGGTTCGACGGTGGCCGCTGCCACTGAGACGAAGCATCTGTTGCGTCAGCTGGGCCATGAACGATAATCCACGGTCTGTACAGAGGACTTAGGGGGCGCCATGCCGGAGGAATGTGGACTCGATGAAAAACTTGGCGACTTCAACAGCCGTACCTAATGGAAGAGCTTTCGTCTCGGCGTACCGTGTAAGATAATCTGTGGCGACAATTATCCATCGGTTTCCGGACGTTGACGGCGGGAAAGGACCAAGTAAATCCGATCCGATCGGCTGGAACGGCGTGGACGGGGGAGCAATGTGATGCAGAAGTCCCAACGGCTTCGTCGGCGGTTCCTTGCGTCGCTGACACTCGTGGCATGATCGAGCGTAAAGGTGAACGGTCTTTGGTAGCTACGGCCAGTAGTACCTTTCTCGAATCCTGGCGAGCGTCCTGCTGTAGCCAAGGTGTCCAGCCGTTGGGTCGTCATGACATCCCTTGAAGATTTCTTCTCGAGGGCTGGGAGGAATAACTAACAGCCGTGCTGTGTTGTTGTTGACGAAGTTCTCTTTGTCCATAACCCCTTGCCGTACGGAAAAGGTGGGGAGGATTCATAAGAAAGCACGGGTAACCGTGCTCGCTTGTCCCTCTAGGTGCTGGATGAGCGCTATCAGTTCAAGGTCGTATTGTTGGAGCGCTGCCATGTCGCTGACATCCAGAGCGCCGAGGAAACACCCATCACCGTCGTTTTCGATGCAGGCAGGACCGGTCTCGACTGGAGCCCTTGACAGGCAGTCGGTGTCATTGTGCTTCCGGCTGGACTTGTACACCTAGGTCACGTTGATCTCCTGAAGTCATAGGCTTGACCGGGCGAGGCGTCCGCAGGGGTCCTTCAGATTCGCGAGCCAGCAGAGCGAGTCGTGGCCCATGACCACGCGAAAAAGACTTCCATACAAATATGGGCGAAACTTTGTTATTGCCCAGACGACAGCGAAGCCCTCCTTTTCGGTCGTTGAGCAGTTCTACTCCGCTTTAGACAGCGTTTGACTCGCGTATGCGATGACTCGCTCTGCCCCGCCCGGCCTTTGGGTAGTACCGTGCCAAGTCCGGTGTTTCTGGCGCCCGTGTGGATCTCTGTCTCAGCGAACCGGTCAAAATGGCCAAGAATTGGGGACGTCCGGAGTCTTCGTTTTGGCTCATTGAATGACCGCTGGTGTTCTTCTGTCCATTCAAACTTCACGGCGTCCTTCGTGGGGCTCGTCAGGGGTGCAGACAGTTTGGCAAAGTTTCGAACAAATCGTCTGTAGTAGGCACAGAGTCCAAGACTTCTTCTCACGGCCTTATTGTCAGGCGGCTGCGTAAATGCCGCTACGATGCGGGTCTTCTCGGGCTCAGGAAGAACACCTTTGTTGTTCACGACGTAGTCAAGAAACTTTAGTTCCCCATAGGCGAACCGACCCTTGTTAGGCTTGAGTCACAGGCCGGCAGTCTTGATGGCTTGATGCACGTCTCGGAGTCGTCTCAGGTGTTCGTCGAAATCCCGTGAAAATACCACGACATCGTCCAGGTAGACAAGGCAGCTCTGCCATTTCAGACCATCTTGCAAGGTGTTCATGACACGCTGGAAGGTGGTTGGTGCTGTACAAAGTCCGAACGGCATTCCTTTGAATTCGTACAGTTCGTCGGGGGTGACGAAGGCAGGTTTCTCGCGGTCACTTTCGTTGACTTCGATCTGCCAGTAACCACTCTTCAGGTCCATCGACGAAAAGTATCGGGAGTGACGAAGTCGGTCTAACGTATCGTCGATGCGGGGGATCGGATAGACGTCCTGCTTAGTCAAGGCATTCATTCGACGATAGTCCACGCAGAACTTCAGGGTTCCGTCCTTCTTCTTTACAAGAACGACTGAGGACGCCCAAGGACTCCTTGAGTGTTGAATGATGGTTCCCCTCGGGAAGATGGTGTAATTTTTTTTTAGAGCGCAGCTCTTAGGCGCCCGTTTCCGGCTTGAGCGGCGTCGCCGTCGGCGTCGGCGTCGGCGTCGCCGTCGGCGTCGGCGTAACCAAGGTCATCCCAAGGTCACGTGACCCCCCAAGGTCACCCCCATGGTCACGTGACCCCCAAGGTCACGTGACCCCCCGAGGTCACGACCCCTCCCAAGGTCACCTCAAGGTCGCGTGACCCCCAAGGTGACTCCCACGTGACTGGGGGGGTCACGTGACCTCGGGGGAGGAGGGGGAGGGGGGGTGTCACGTGACCTGCGGGGAGTGGGGGGGTCACGTGACCTCGGGGGAGGAGGGGGAGGGGGGGGGGTCACGTGACCTGGGGGATTAGGGGGAGGGGGGGTCACGTGGCCCCCAGATCACGTGACCCCCTCCCCCTCCTCCCCCCAGGTCACATGACCCCCCCCGGAGGAGATTGAAGAATGAGGGGAGGAGGAGGAGGAGGGGTATACGCTCCCCTGATTACCCTTCCTTCCTCCTCCTCAAGAGCTGCGCTCCAATTCGGCTTTTCAGGGAGTTGTAAACGGCTTTGACTTTTTTCTTCGCGTTAATAGATTGAGTTCGTATATAACGAAGAAGCGGATATAGCGAAGTGATTTCTGACTCCCGTCGACTTCATTATAACCGGTGTCGACAGTACTTTTTTTAACCCATATAATCAATTTATTACATCTACAGCGATTCTCAATGTCTTCAATTGTAACACATGTTACTGCCATATCACCCAATATGGCTGTGAATGCTCTTTCATACAGACCGATTTGCGTTACACGCAGCAAGGCATTGGAGTTCACTTACAATTTAGTTCAATCGACAGTCAGTTTTAGCTGTGTAGTTCTCTAAGTTATGTTCGTTCTACCCAATACTATCGAGTATATCTTTTTGGCCTTAAAGAAGTGCCTGCACCGCAGCACTACTCGGCCCAGGGTTTAACTCAACATCGCCGCCTAAGAGCAATACGAGCATACACAACGCATCAAAACACTCCGCAATAAAACCAAGAAGCGTTTTCGGGCAAGGCAACCCCACCAGACTCTCAGAAAAAAGGGTCTATAGTCCTTCTTAAAGGAAAGAACACTCTTGACACATATTTTCCTTCAGAAGGAGAGAACTTTTTCCCCTGATAGCTGGGGAGCAAGGTTCCTCAGTCGTCTTCATTTCATTGGGGCGGCCCAGAATCAAGCGAATCGTGCTCAATAAGGCTTAACGAGGATGCTATGTCGATTGCAAAGGGCGCGAGGAGCAAGATATAAAAGCGATAGACGAGCTTTCCGTGAACTGTGTTGATTTCCGAAGCCAGCTTTTCCCACAGGTAAAAGAAGTTGCGTTTCGAATGCAGTCACTCGGTCTTCTCATCGTCAGCACCGCGATGTCAAACGGGGACGGCCGATTCCCAGTTACTTTGTGCTCTTTACGTCTTACCTTCGCTATTTCTCAAGCCAAAATTATTTCTTCAGCGCCACACATCACATAGGAGTGGTAAAACATTCGCGAAACCAAAAGCCACTTTTACTGCAAATTCAATGCCGCCTACTTGGCTCATTGTTGCACGGTAACCAGAAAATATCGCGAAGTATAACAGGTTAAATCGCTCGCCACCAAATGACAGGGTCAAGCAGAGTAGCTGCAACTAGCTAAGTGGCGCTAGGTACCGCCCATCGTATGTGCTGCAAAAATGCATTTACTTGCTCACTGCACTATTGCGCTTCGGGCACGTTTATGATACTCACGTGCAGATACATTACGCGTACCACAAGCGTTAGCCGAACATATGCAACGAGCACAAGCATATACAGAGCACATACAAGGATCAATACAACCGTACATTAACTCGATCACTACCTCTGAGCTCTGCGTTTCCTCCTTGAATACTCGCTCTTTTGAAGGTACGAATATTCTCAGTGAGCACCGCAGCAATAAATAATATTCCCAGCATCTTGATTTCTTTTCATACTTATTGGCATACCTCTGAAAGTATTTTAACGGCTCATGGAAGAACCTTTTTGTAAAAAATGAAAGACGTTTACAATTTCCTGTAATGTCAAATGATAGCGCAGCTCTTAAGGAGGAGGAGGGGAGGGTATCGAGAGGAGGGTATGCCCCACCTCCTCTTCCGTACCCTCTCCTCATCCCCTCCTCCTCTTCTATTCCTCCTCCCTTCTCATCTCCTTCGCCTTTTTCTCCCCTCCTCATCTCCCTCCTTCTCCCTCTCCCTGCTCCTCCCTCTCGCTCCTCATCCCTCCCTCCTCCCTCGTGACGTCACTCATGACCCTAGTTACCCTCATGACATCACTCGTGAAGGCCTCTTGAAGGTCGTGACCTTCACGAGTGAAAGTCACGTGAAGGTAATTACCTTCGTCGAGACCTAAACGAGTCAATCGCGACCTTCACGAGTCAATCGTGACCACGACCTTCACGACCTTCAATCGTGAAGGTCGTGACCTTCACGATTTAATGGGTTCAAAATTGAACCCATTAAGTCACGTACCAACCTGTTCATGTTTTCACAACTCCATTTAGCCATAAAATAATAGAATATTCAACCCAGTGATGATGTGTTTTTATTTGACCCGATATTGTTTAAACATAGTTGCGAAGAGTTATTTCGTTTACCTGCTATTCCATGGCGGTTTTTGTATTATAGTTAGCGTGAGTGTTTGTACTGTTTGAGTACCACAGTGTGTGCAATTCATCGCACGTTTTGCTGTTTTGTACAATTTGGCGTTTTTGTTGTTGCCATGAAATAAGTTTTGTTTTATCAAACTTTCTCATATATGTATAAGTCACGACTTCTCCCCATTCTTGTCATTCCCGCCTTAAGTAATGCATGAATACATGCTTTTGAGTTCAACAAATGAAATGAACCTACGTGACATCACTCGTGACATCACTCGTGACCCTCATGACGTCACGTGTGACGTCATTATGAGAAACGTCCCATAATGCAACGCGCGGTTACGCCGACGGCGACGGCGACTCCGCTCAAGCCGGAAATGGGCGCCTAACAGCTGCACTCTAAAAGTAAACGCTCATGCCGTAATTATTTGAAAGTCAATAAAACAAGCCGCTCCACTGCTGTCCTTAGCCATCTTTTCGCTTATCCGCAGAGCACGTAGTAGCCAAGTTCTTATCGTAGAGTAGTTATCGATCTTGTACTGCTCTCTTGAACACGAACAGACCAAGAATAAAGCGCCGACATTTCGTTGTAGTATCCCTTTAACGCGCTTTCCAAAGGGTGCGCAGCTGTAGCATTGTGGAAGCTAAGTTAGCCTTGTCCACGTAGCACGAATAACTTAAGGCCGACCAGAATAATGATGATCTGTGGCGATTTTCTCATTTCAGCGAGTTCCGTTTCGTCACGATTGTCATTGTCAAGAGTCACGTGACACACTGGCAGCACGCGCAGCCTAATGACATAAGTGCCGTCGGTCCCAACACCATGACCTTCGTGCCCATTCCATCTCAGCCGACCAGCGTATGTATTTGAGCCGGGCTCGTTTTTTGTCTCGGGGAGATCGAAATCAGAGCTGGATCGCACAGCGCAAGTGACGGTACCGGTAGCAGACTATTCGTCTCGTAAGAGCCAGCGAAGGGCGGGGTTTTCCACGATGCAAAGCGTCACTGATCGGCGGAAGTATATCCCATTTCACATTAATTCCGACCGCATCCAACACATCCATCTCATACAGCCGATAAAGAAGCACCAGTAGAGGATCGTAGAATTGAAAGATAATCTGTTCCAAGTAACGGATTACTTGGAATCCGTTGCATTCTGAGAAGACAAGGTAGCCTCACAAAAAAGGGTCGCGGTTACTTCTCTTTGTCTTCGATATGCGCTACTGTATTCAAGTATGCTCTTGAGACACAACTGAAAAGCGCCCAGCACTATCGTTGGTGAGTATTTTTTCCCTCCGAATCTTCTAGCGGAGGTGAACACTGCTACCGAGCATGCGCACCGCTCGCTTCGTCCGCAGAATCCAAGATATCATTTCCGGTCGCCGTAAGCTAGCGGGATGGCGGGTGTTGCTGCAGCTTTCTTTGTCCTGTAAATCTTTCTATTAAAAAAATATTTTATTTTTACATGGACTACCGTAGTGCTGCCGTAGGAAAAATGGAAACAAGCGTCGCAGTACATTTGTGAAAACATCGAAAGGTTTTCCATTGTTTTTTGGGATGAGTGCACGGGAAAAGTAAAGTGAAAGTAATGTTAACGTAAGGAGTAAAGTAATCCGTTACTTTTCAGCCAAAAGTAATTTGTAAATGTTATCTATTACACTTCAGCTTCGGGCGTCTGAAATTGTAATTCATTACATTTTTTTTTTTTTTCAAGTAACAAGTACACGCATGGATGATCTTCATGGCGGTCTTCGTGTTCATGCGCTTGCTAAATAAATAAAAAACACGCCGAACACACTTTTTACTGCTTAAGTGTAGGAATGCGAAAGCATGATAGTCCCGCTGGTGAAATGTTTCCGAGTAAAGTTTCTACACGCATTAAAGTTCTTTATGCCTGTATTCTATCCGAGATGTGTGTGCATTCGGTGCATACGGCGCTCCGGCGTTGCCATCACGATCCCTCACTGCGCAGGCGCGGCTCCCCCTCCGGCGTCACGGCTTCCGGACGAATGCACCTTCGTTGTTCTGCTTTTCTTTGTGTTTTATTTATGAGGCGCGTTCGCATTGACCTTTAGCGGCGCGTGCATGATGACGTAATTTTTTGGCCATCTTTCGGGCAGAACGCCGACGCTTTTTCGCGTAATGGGACATAAAAGGCTTTTGCCTTATTAATGCACCGTACATTTGGCGTTATTCTGCGAGTTTTTTTTTTTTAGTTCCGGGTTGTTTTAGCCGGTGTAAACGGAAAAAGACGACGCGCGCAGTGACGATGCAGTTTTGGCTCTGCGTGATTGGCTGCGTAGGGTCGCAGCTTTGACTGCGGTAGCGTTTAGAGTGAAAGGGAGTATACAACAAAAAACAAACATTGGCCCCTAACCCGGGGTCATACTGCGTACACATCGTACAAAAGACAGTCTGGAATCAGATTCGAACGGAAGTGACCACGAAATCCGTGATTTGAATGCCGCACGGCTACGAGTTCGAGGAGGACAGCTGTCACGCGGAATTCTAACCACGGACATCGCGGTGATTGATGTCTCCAGAATGTTTTGGTTTTTTTATGTATGAGCTGTGTGACCTCCGATTACCCTCCATCTCCCATCTCCATAGTTACTGAAAGGGACAAAAAGGGGCAGGGAGAAGTTTCAGTTGCCCCGCCTCCAGCTCGAGCTTTCTACCCTCGGTGAAAACTTCGCATCTCGTGATCTTCGAGGGTGCACGTGCAGCCAAAGCACGGCGGAAGGCAGGGAGCGCGTGCTGGAGGCCAAAGCAACGGAAAGAGACGCCCCACCGTTGTCTCCCTGCCAGCGAGTATAACAGAGCTCAAGTAACGTGGAACTTCGGCTACGACCCGACTCCCGTGGACGAGACATCGATCACCAGTTTAACTTGAGAACATAACCTCTTGTTTGCTTGCTTGCTCCACGGTGCTCAGAAAACTTTAAGCACAAAGACGGACACAAAGAAGGGGAGACAAACAAGCAATTGGCTGTGTGCGCTTTCCTTGTACAAATCTTTTCCTTTTTTTTTTTGTATTGATAACATTTGCCATTCCGCGAAGAAAGCAATCGCGAGACCGTGCTTGGTTGTCTAATGTTAATACGTTAGGGATTCCGAGCAAAATGCAACATCCAGCGCTGAACAAAGTCTTCTCAGGAACTAGCACAACTCCGGCCTTGACATCTTTCTTTACCGTCCGTTTATTGCGAATTTATTATCACCATAATGTTGGCACGATCCCGAACTTAGTAGCAGATCAAATATTTTCTCATTGGTCGTGCGTTCGCCTATCCAGAAGTTGATTTGTGCATTTCTTAACGCACAACGTGTTTATGGGCTGGATTTCCCGCTAAAAGCGTAACGCTCGACTTTGACGAAAAACGTTTTACTGCACAGGATGAGGTAACATAAAGACGCCTTTGCTCGAACTGTAGCAGGAAATGAATAATCATCCGATTATGTAGAAGCCAAACTTAGCTGTATTAATTATTGCACAATCATAACGAAGTACTGGAGGAGCGGCGACGCGCTGGAAGACTGCCGCGAGCCGGCGCTTGTGGATTGCAGCACTGCCGTCGCCGAAAAGGGCTCACGGCAGCCGATGCTGTTGCAATGTGCGCCGCCGCTCTCTCTGCATGTTTTTTAACTGCTGATAGGGGTGCTCTGTTGATCGCGTGTTATCGCGAGTGGAAGCCATCATCAGCCTGACTCAAGCAAACGTTTTAGAATAATACTGGTTACTACATGAGCACATAAACCTATGCGAGCTGTGGATCAGTTGGGAAGCCGGGTTTTATATATTTATTAATTTCACTACCCTCAAGCCTAACGAAATTACAGATTGGTGTACATCAGGATACGGCACCGAACTATATAGATGAGTAGCAAAAGTTTTATGCACATTACTGGTCTGATTTGTAGCAATGGAGGTGGGAAGGCAGTCCCAATCTAAGGATGTTTCAGAAATAAATAAGTGATGGAATGCGTTAATGTTACATAAAGGTATGCCTGCGTTATAAGAATGATTATAACGGGATGAAACATAGGAAGGTGCTGTGGAGAGTCGTTGACGGAGTGACGTGTTATATGTATTTATGAAAGCAACAGTCGAGCTACCCCGCTACACAAGGCAATGCTTGGCAGCATACTTGTGCTCGTTACTTGAAAAATGTGCTGGATTACAATTACAAATTACCGAGCCTCAAATAAAATAGATTACCCATACAAATTACTTTCACTCAAAAGTAACGGATTACTTTACTCGTTACGTTACAAGTTATTTTCAAGTTATCTTTTTTCGTACATTGATCAAGAGAACAATGGAAACAATTTTGATATTTTTTTAAAATGTTCCGCAACAATACATTTCATTTCTCATACGCCCGTATTGTGGTAGTCCTTGTAAAAATAAAATATTCTATTTAGGAGAAAGAGTGCAGTTGTACCCCGTACACCTGTAAGCTGAGACGACACCCAAAGTTGCAACCACACCCGCCATCTCACTAGATTACGACCTCCGGAATTGTGCAGACAAAGCTAGCGCTGCGCATGCTAAGTAGCAACGTCTACCTCCGCTACGAGATTCGGAGCCAAAGAAGCGATCTACGAAAGCTCCCTCAGGTGTCTTGCCTGTTATACACAAGAAGAAAAAAAACTTGTTTTTAACGTTACAATGTATAGCCAATGCAGAATGCAGGTGTCCCAGCTTACCTGATGTGTTTCTGCAGATAAGACTTCGTTGTTCTTGCTGATTACAATGCGTTTTGTTTGGGGAAGCAAAGTGTACACTGAAACTCTAGATGTCCGTTCTCTTTGATGCCCTCAATTTTGAACATCTCATTAAGAGATCGACAGTCACAAAGAAAGTGGCGGTTACAGGTTATCGATCGTTCATCGGTTCTCCCTCTTATACCGAAACTCGGGGAGGCCAGGGAAGGGGAGGGCATAGAGAGCGAGAGAAGCGGTGGCCATCGGTCTCACAAAACATTAGAGGATCACATCACTCTTACGCGTTCTCTTTCTCAATCTCTCCGTCAGCACTTCTCTTAGCTGACCTAACCCCCCCCCCCCCCCCCGCCCCCTTTATGTTGACAAGTCGACTGTAAAGTGATGAGTGGACTCGACAACATTGCCTAGACAAGCCAACCAAAATAGTATCGTCCGTACGTTCGAAGACGATGGGCTCAGCCTCGCGCCGGGCGCTTTTCAGTCGTCCCTCAAGAGCATGCTAGAATGAAGTAGGGCACATCAAAGTCAATGAAAATTCGATCCCCTCGCGCGAGGCTACATCGTCTGTGCCGTGAGTGGTGAACCCGCGCATGAAAGGGGTACAGACCCGCGTTTGAAGCCTGCACAGGTGGCGGGAGACGTCGGAGAAGTTGGAAAGGGTGAAGCGGTGTAAAAGACAAACAAAATAAACACGCAGAGCTTTCTCCTGCCGGGGAGAAGAGCAACACGACGGAAGGCGATGGAGAGCCTTTTAGGCGTTGTTTTAATTGATCGTTGTCTTTCGTATATTTGTATGTACATGCCCGTTTTTTTAGTGGTTGTAGTGACCGGTCATACAAAAAATCCTATTTTCTTTCCGGCTCTTCTCCTCTTCCTGATATTTTCTATTTTGTTTAACTTGCTGTCTTTACGCTGCTGAATGTTCTGCTAGCAATGCTCCAGTTACTGTATTATGCTCACATTTTTAAAAAGTAACGGGTAACTAAAGTAATCCCTTAGCAATATTTTGTAACGAAATTACATTACAAAGTACTTCCGAAAAAAAGTAACCTGACAATTGCAAAATTACTTGAAAGAGTAACGGATTACAAGTAATACGTCAATTCTAATGGATTGCTTCCCAAGTGTGCTGGGCAGTGACAAATTAGATTTTATAGTAGCGACTTGGTGTGCTACGACGGTAGCTAAAATAAATCAAGCTGAACGATTCTGCACAGCCCTTAGCAGGTTAGTTCAATTAAAATGACTCGAATCCCAGATAAATGACGCATACTCAAGGTTCCATCGAATGAGTGTTATATAGTAGGTTAATTTCGAAGAGGAGGTAGCTGGTGAAATATTTTCTTTTAGGTAATCGAGCATACGATTAGAAATTTTTTCACGTAATCAATGTGAGTTTTTCAGAAAATGTGGGTATAATGGTCACACATACGTACTTAAGAAGAGACTCAGGTAAAGGTTCATTGTTAAGGTACTAGCAGGGTACAGTGGAATTTTTATGATTATTGAATTACATTCCATTTAATAATGTTAAGTTCCATTTGTCATGACTCACACCACCGAAGAATCACATTGGCATCAGTTTTTATTTATAAGACCTAAAAATCAACATTAATTGCACGGTAAATGAGAGTCATCTGCGAAAACGATAATTGAAAAAGGAACGCAATTTGGCGAATCATTCATGAAGGTGAGAATAAAAGGGGGCCTGCACAGAGCCTTTAGGTACACCCGGTTTGACTGAAGTAAGCCGAGAGGTACTCTTGTCTGCAGTGGCGAACTGAAATCTATTAGTAAGAGAGCATTTTCGTCAAGAACATTACATTACTTTTCATGTTGAAAGTATTAAGTTTCAGCAAAACGAATTCGTGCAACGCGTTATGAAATGCTTTGGAGATGTCTAGAAGCGCAGTCTGCCTGGAATCCTCTATGAAAAGGAGTGTGCAAGTTTTTAGTAAAGAATGAAGACTTCGTCTCACACGAAAATTGTTTTAGAAATTCGGGTTGAGCAGTGTAGAATAAATTTTAGACTCCCTGAAAACCAACAAGTTTGGAATAACTGATACGCCATAATATTGTGCATTATATACTAGTGATAGAAATTGGCATGTGGTTATTTGTAGAATATTTTCACCACTTTTACCTAACGGAACCAGCATCCCAAACTTTAAGTCGTCCGGGAGCATACGGAGGCTGAGTGATTGAGTAAATAATTGTTACAGTATTACTAAAAAAATATACGTGAGCCTTTCAAAGACCTTGAAATAATGTTATCAATATAACTTGAGGATGATAGTTTAATACCCCTGTCAGACGTCAGCTAAAATGGCATTTACGCCAAATGACATTCAGGTTTTCAAATCACATTCAAGAAGGGACGTTCCGGACGACAACTAAAATTCCATTTAGGTGATGTTTACTACGATTGCAGTCTCAAAGTCCTCGCGTGCAGATAGATCACATTTGCGTCAATAAACAATTTTAACACGGGCAGACAGTTTTTTTTTGTGTTTCATGCTGGGACTACAAAATATAACAAAAAATAGGGATAGAAATTTGCGCTCACTAATTTAAATGTGTTCGGTTTCTGAAGAAAAAAAAAAGCGAAGCGTGAGGCGAAATCTATTAGCCAATGTAACGTCGTCATAAGCCGATCCGTAGGCCGAGCCTCCCGCGCTCCGCCACTACAGCTGACAGCTTGCTCGCTATCAGCTATCAGTTCTTTCGGTAATTTCGGTAATTCTTGCTTGCTCTGGTTGTCCGTCACGCTCGATTTTCGTCTGCCGGGTTCACTTCTACGTCTGCGAGGGATCCTGGACGCCGTATTATGCTTCCGCCGTTGCTATCACGGCGGTATGGGTTGATCTTGGTTCGAGCGTCTCCGGCTGTTGAGAAGGCCGTCCGTCATCTTCGTCGTAGACACATTCCGCGAGCTTCGGTATGAAGACAGGCTACCGTACCTACTAACGTACTACATCTTCAAGCAGCCGTTTGGGTGATACCGGCGACGTGATCCGGTACCTTGTAAATCTTTGTCGGCGTTACATAGAGTGCTGGGTTGGCCAAGTGACTTCTGTGCACCTAACCGCCCCAGTGAGAAAGCGAGTCGGCGCTGCAAAGCCGTACTCCACTGCGGAGGACAGAACCATCACCAACTTGCTCGTCGTGGTGCACTCCACTGCCAAGTGATCGCATCCCTCCGACACGACGGGCCGAAGATTGTGAGCGCCGCCGAAACCGCTGAACGGTTAAACACACACGGGATAACCGAACAGCCTTAGGATTCACGCAGGCCAAGGAGAGTCGCTGTACGACTGCCACCTGTGACATCAAGGTCCAGCGCCAGTGACTACCAAAGTAAGTACCCTTTTTGCGAAAAAAAAAGAAAAAAGAACGTTTCTTGTAACGAAATACGATTTATTAAAAAAACAGATTTCTGAACTAGTAAAAATAATATCACTACATGGTTTTTCTAGCTCTTAAAAAATTCAGGCAATCTTGCTTTAAACTCAAAAATTAAAAAAAAAATTAAAAAAGGTATTTGTATTTTTATTACTGAGTGTCACTCAAAACTATCTGGTATAGCTCCTGCTGACATTGTAAAGTTATTCGTTAACTCGCTTTAATTTGAATAAAACAACTGGATTGATCATCTTCGCAATTGTAATAAAACGGGAATTGGTGTGCATGCTTGATGAGGTGAAATGACTAAAAAACTGTTTCTAAATACGAGACGAGAGTGCCGGCTTCTAGCCCTTTAAGTACTATGTTTAGAAACAATATAATCTTCTCTATTCTGTGGAGTTTCGAAAAAAAATATGTTCCAAGCTAGCTGCGTGGTGAAATTCGGACTGCTCTGCTTCCCCATTGAATCTCTAATTTTGGGAATTATATGTCTAAGGTGCAAAATATTTTATGCCTAGAGGACTAATGCATCTGTAACAGTGTTTCTATCTAACTACAGTGATTCTTCTGGCTGTCCTAGACTACCGCTACCAGTTCCAGTATCTCAACATTGGGATGCTGAGGCAGTGTCGTGACCACGTTCAAGAGGTTGACACTGGCTGGCATTGGGGAAGCATTGACGATCCAGGCACATGTGGCCTCAGTCACTGAGACCGCCGTGTCCCCACGGATACCGTGTGACCACGTGTTCCTGATAACATCCAACATGCTCAAACCTTACCCGACCCAGGACATCATTTTGCAGGGAACTGCACGTCGATCACTCAATCTGTACATGTGACGACCCTCCCAGATTCTTGGCATCACTCGCAACTTCTTGTCGAGTTGGATACATTTCAGCCTACTACTGGCTTAGAGAACTAGAGTACGTGGACACAGGGGCTGCGGTTTCATTTACTTCATCTGCGAGTGAAGCTGAAGCTATGAGCATGGGCATTTTGCCCTGAACGATGCTCCTATTACATGAGCGTGCATCATTGGTAGCGGCATTGAAAGCCTGGGTCTTGCACTTAAACGGAATCTAGCATCGTGAGTGTTGCGTGTGTGCGTCTGGCAACATCGTCGAGTCAGCAGAAGTCAAGCCAAGGCGAGTCAAGCTGGTTTTACTGAAAAGTTTACCATTGAGGGAACTCAACATAAACCATGTGCCTCTTGTCTAACTCTTCATTTCAGCGCGGCCAAGTCAGCCGAATGAATAAAGCTTTGGGTGGCGACGAGAATGAAGAACCTCAGACTCCGAGGCACGCAACCACTTTTTTGAGCAACGACAGCTTCATGGCAACGTGGCAACGACGAGAGCACAACGCGGAAAAGTATGAGCGAAACGTTGTCATCATAGGGTGGCTGGGACATCTTGAAGAGTTCGACCTGGACAGTGTTGAAGCGTGGCCCCTGTACCAGGAGCGACTAAATTTTTCTTCACCATGCACAACATCGTCGAGGGGTCCCTGAAAATGCGCAGTCCTGTGAAGTGTTTGTGGATCGACAATCTACGCCGTCATATGTTCGTCGTGTGTGCTGGTAGACTCCCCATGCTGACATTGTGTCGGACCTCACCGCCCACTTCACACCGTGCCTGTCAGTCAATATTCAGTGCTTTGCATTTCACAAGTGCAACCAGCAGCCTGAAGAAACCATCGCGAATTTCGTCACCGCCCTGTGCCGCTTTTTCGAACACTGCAGCTTTGGTGAGGCCTTGTCATACATGCTATTTGACTGTCTGGTTTACGGTGTCCGGGACAAAGGGGTGCAGCGTCGTGTCCTTGGCAAACCATTGGTGGAGTTTGAAAAGTCGTTTGAGGCTGCAAATTCTTCGCCTTCGTAGGATTTGCAGCAACGACATTGATTTCCGTCAACAGCCTAAAAGGGGCACTCAAGTGGATTCTGAGATCGTCTACTTATTGGCATAACTCAATCTACTAGCTTTAAGCATCCTAAAAAAAATTTGAAACTACATTCAAGGACAGCCGATTTTTCTATTAAAGAACCAATCAAAGATTGTGGCACGCCACCCTTTCCGCGCCGTGGGCCAAAACACCAGGGGGTTCCACCGGACGAGAAGGCAGCGGGGGAGCGCACGCAACAGCCAATCACGAGTGAAGGCTTCTCCGCAGACTGATCTTTGGAAGGTGCACATATTCGAAAATTTAGTCTGCCGGGAAACCATCACTTGTAATTGGCTGTCACATGCCCTCCCATGCTGCCTTGTCGTCCGGTGGCAGGCTCTGGTGTTTTGCGCCACGGCGCAGATAGGAGGGCGTTCCACAATCTATGATTGGATTCTTAACAGTGAAATTGGCCGCCCTTGTATGTAATTCCACTGAAAAAACAGTAAGTGCGCAGGCGAGCTGGTGGAAGCTGATCATGATGTAGAATACCCGAGACTGTGGTAAAAGCTGGGAAACTTGGTCGAAGAAAATAGACAGGGGAAAAGAACGACTCAAACTCAGCTACTGTGTTTATTTCCTCAAAAATATATATCTACAACCTAATCACCGGCCACCGACGTTCTTTTCCCCTTCCTTTTTCCTTCGGCCAAGTTTCCAAGCTTTTACCACAGTCTCGGGTATTCTACATCATGATGTAATTTCAGGCTTTTAGGATGCTTAGAGCGTATAGATTTAGCTATGACAATAAATAGACGATATCAGTAATCCACTTCAGTGCCCCTCTAAGACGATGACCGCCTTCTTTTTTGGAAGCAGCTGCCCACTCGGCCATCTGTGCAATGCGAGCAGTCGTGTCTCTAACATTTCGCGGCATGACACCCTACTGCCCCAACCAAGATCTAAGCCACTACGAAACCCCCTCACCTTTATGTTCCATCCCTCCCTACCCAGGCTCGGCAAACTAATCATGGACGCCACTTCCCACCTCGCAGACTCTAAAGTAATTTCTAAAGCACCCGTCCTAACTTACCGTCGTGAGCCCAAATTACGATCCCTTCTAGTATGCAGCAACCACTCCGAAACCCCCTCATATTTACGTTCCATCCCTCCATACCCAGGATTCGGCAGACTAATCATGGATTCCACTTCCCACCTCGTAGACTCTAAAATTATTTCTAAAGCACCCGTCTAACTTATTATCATCAGCCCAACCTACGATCCCTTTTGTACGCAGCAACCAGTCCAGAAAACCTCCAACTTTGCTCCCCGGTACCACGCCGTGCGGCACCCTGACATGTCTTGCGTGGAATCACACGAGCCCTCCTCCCAACCTGGTAATGAGAATCCCTCCGGCCCTTCAAAAGCGTCACAATCAAATATTACATAATGTTTCTCTGCACCTAGTGAAGGTAGATCTGAGATATCATAATGACCACTGTGCCCAGTTACGCCCAAACCTCATTGTCGCTAAAAGACTCCTCAAGTCCCTTGACTTATCTTTCTATTCTCACTCACGCAAACTTGTCGGCAAAATTCTTGAAGTCCACTCGTGCCTTTATGCCGATGGTCTCGCCTCTAAATCAAGGAAACTAGACACTCTCTTGCCCCGAAATGATCAGGCCGCCATCCAACGCAATGATGATGTCACCATACCAGACGATTTACACCTCACTGCCCCAGAACACGTTATCTTATCGAAGGGCCTGTCCTTCGTCCCTGCACTTCAAATCCGATCTTACCTTTTTCTTTACATGTAGAGAGCGAACAATTCTTCCGATGCCTACACTTAAATGCCCACTTCACCCAGCATCCGTCTAACTTTAATCGCACCATGTTCGACACCATTAACCCAAAAACTAGTATCTGGAGCCCGCTTCCCGCCAAACACCCTGAAACTGACGATTCAATCAAAGCATGTAGTAGCATTCTTGCCAACTCGCCTAGAAACCTAATCTCTAAATACCGCAACGCCACCTCATAAGAAGTTACCGCTCTGAAATTCCTTCGAAACCGCACTGACCTCGTAATCAAGCTAGCCGATAAGGGTGGAGCCGTGGTGGTCTGGTGCAGTGATCTCTACTCTGAGGAGGCTCTCCGAAAGCTCTCTGTTTCTCTTTTTTACGAACCCCTTTCCTCTGACCCCACCGCCGCAATTTCCCGTCTCACGCCATAATCCGCCTCGCAGAACTAGTCCTAACACTAAACGCCTGCCAATTCAACTACTCCTATCGCCAAAAATGTGGTGTAGCGATGGGCACTAAGATGGGTCCCTCGTTCGCCAACCTTTTTGTTGGCTACGTCGAGCACTAGTTATTTAATTCCTTCCCACACACACACCCTCACTCAATTCGATGGTCATTATTTTACAACATCTGGTTTTTACCCCCCTCCCGTAGTTGACTGCTTCACCAATGCACTCTGTAACGCCCACCCCTCCCTCAAGTTTACCTCAGTGATATCCAAATGCTCTGTCAACTTCCTAGACTTAAATATCACTAGTGACGGTCAGAGGTTCCACACCTCTGTGGACTATGGACACACTGATATCCATAGCTACCTTCTTTACTCCTCAAACCAACCTGGATCCCAAATCAACTCTATTCCCTTTTCACAATTCCTTTGCCTCCGTAGGATTTGTAGCGGCGACATAGATTTCCGTCAACAGCTTAAGACGATGACCACCTTCTTTACTGAACATAGTTACCCACTCGGCCTTCTGCGCAATGCGAGCAGTCGCTTTTCTAACATTTCGCGGCACGACGCCCTCTTTACCCTACCAAGATATAAACCGGGCAACCCCCCCATCTTCACGTTCCACCCCTCCATAGCCAGGCCTGACAAACTAATCATGAATGCCACTTCATACCTTGTAGACTCTAAAGTTATTTACAAAGCACCTGCCCTAACTACTGTCGGCAGCCCAACTTACGATCCCTTCTTGTGCACAGCAACCAGTCCACAAAACCTCTGACCTTGCTCACCTCTACCATGCCGTGCGGCGCCCCAAAATGTCTTACGTGCAAACACAACGGCCCTCCTCCCTGCTTGCTGATGAGAATCAGTGGCAATCACACCTGTAAATCTTCTAATCTGATATAAAATATTTACTGCAAACTCTGTCCGACCTTATTATATATCGGCGGAATTAACCATCTAATCCACGAAAGCTTCCGAGATAGACTTGTCACACTAGAAATAGCAAGCCAACTTTAATACCTCTTCTCCACACACGTCTCTAAACACTTCTCCTCTACGAATCATTCCGAACTCAACGTGCGAGTATGCATCTGTAAATCAGGCTTCCACACACCCCCCTCACGCAAAAAGGAAGAAATCAGATTTATGTTTAACCCAAACAAGGGATTCCCTTCCGGTCTAAACAATAAACTTCCTTTCGGCTATTAGACATTCCCCTTTCACCCGCTGCGCTCTCTCTCCCTTTTTTTCTTAATGTATACATATATATATATATATATATATATATATATATATATATATATATATATATATATATATATATATATATTGTCACGAATTAAGGCGACGAGAAGGCGAAGATTGAACTTAAAATAAAGGTTTAATAGGCGAACTTGTGCCAACCAAAAATAAGTAACGAAAGAGCGTCGAGGCAGCAGAAAAGCAGGCGGCGATTCGGCGGCGAAACAGAGCGCGAGCGAGACTGACTCGACAAGGTCGCGGGTAGCTGCTTATCTACCGTGCGTCACTATCTCGAAAGTTCGGCAAAGAAGGCTGAGTGTCGCGCGCTTGGAGTGAGGATGAACTGGCACTTTCGAGAACAACAAAGCAGGTGGAAAGTTACGTCTGGTGCGAGAATGAATGCGAATCTTCTAGATGCCGGTGACCGAGCGTTGTTTTCTCGGCCCTGCGGGCGGCATTATCCCCCTATTAAGAGTGCATCGTCCCGATGCAACGCGAAAGGAAAACAGAAATGGCTAAAAAAGTTACGGTGCAACGAAATAAACATGCAGTGTTGCAGTCCTAGCGCGCGTAGAACGGCTTGAGTCGAACTACGTGGACAACTTCGGATCGTGGCTGGCGGCGTCCTGATGGTCGGGTTCCGTCGGGGAGAACCTCGTAGTTCAAGTCCCCAAGACGGCGGATGACCATGTAGGGTCCGAAGTAGCGTTTTAACAGTTTCTCGCTGAGGCCGCGGCGGCGAATGGGCGTCCACACCCAAACCCTGTCTCCGGGCTGGAACTCCCCGTCGCGGCGACGAAGGTTGTAGCGGCCAGCGTCCACACGTTGCTGGTCTTTTATTCGAAGACGGGCCAGCTGGCGTACTTCTTCTGCTCGTTGGGTGACCAGCTGAGCGTCGTCGGTGCCGTCGTCCGTCGGGTCGTGGGGCAGCATGGCGTCGAGCATCGTCGTCACCTTTCTGCCGTGCACCAGCTGAAAAGGTGTAATGCCGGTAGTTTCTTAAATCGCCGTGTTGAACGCAAACGTGACGTAGGGCAACACTTCATCCCATGTCTTGTGTTCCACGTCCACGTACAGTCGCCGCGGGAGTTAATAGCTCCACGCGAGCGCGCGTCTTTTTCGGAGGGGCGCTTGACTGGTGGCTTGCGATAGAACTTGAGATGACGTCAGGGCGAGTTTATGCGGAGTGGACGGGGGAAGCCGTCACGATTCAAGGGAACCGTTGTTATCATCTGCGGGGGGGGGGGGGGGGGGGGAGTGAGCGTAGTTGGAAGGAAAATGGGAGATGACTTTGCGGAATCATCTTCTATTTTCATTCGAACTACGCACCCCGCAGGCGAATGAGAACAACGATTCCCTCGAATTGAGACGGCTTCCCCCGTTCGCTCTGCATAGACTCGCCCTGACGTCATCTATAGTTCTATCGCAAGCCACCAGTCAAGCGCCCCTCGGAAAAAGACACGCGCTCGCGTGGAGCTATTAACTCCCGCGGCGACTGTACATCGAAATCATGTCGGCGATGGTCTTGTTTAGTCGCTCCGTCAGCCCGTTGGTCTGCGGGTGGTATGCCGTGGTCCGGCGGTGGTCGGTGTGGCTCAGGCGGAGTATCTCTTGTGTCAGTTGCGCCAAGAACGAGGATCCTCGGTCCGTAATCAGGACTTGGGATGCGCCGTGTCGGAGGACGATAGACTCCACGAAGAACTTGGCTACTTCCGCGGCGGTCCCCGACGGGAGTGCTTTTGTCTCGGCGTACCTGGTGAGATAATAAGTTGCCACGATTATCCAACGGTTTCCCTGCGTCGACGGCGGGAAAGGTCCGAGAAGATACATTCCAATCTGCTGGAATGGTGAAGTTGGGGGCGCGATCGGTTGCAGGAGACCTGCCGGCTTCATCGGTGGTTTCTTGCGTCGTTGGCATTCGTGGCACGAACGGACGTAGAGGTGGACAGTCTTCGGGAGCTTGGGCCAGTAGTATTTTTCTGGAATCCGTGCAAGAGTCCTACTGCAGCCAAGGTGACCAGATGTTGGGTCGTCGTGGCAGGCTTGGAAGATCTCTCCTCGAAGACTAGCAGGAATCACCAGGAGCCACGTCGAGTTGTTGCCACCGAAGTGCCCTTTATAGAAGATACCTCTCCGGACGGCGAATCTTGGCAGGTCACGTGAGAAGGCTCGGGGAATCGTACACCCTCGTCCCTCCAAGTGGTCGATCAGGGCACGCAACTCAGGATCGTCCCGCTGGAGCGCTGCCATACCGTGAATGCTCACCGCGCTAAGAAAGTGATCGTCGTCGTCGCCGTCGTCTTTGGCACGGCCGGTAGCTGACTCGACAGGGGCTCTAGACATACAGTCGGCGTCGCTGTGTTTTTGGCCTGACTTGTAGACCACGGTCACGTCGTACTCTTGTAGTCGTAGGCTCCACCGAGCGAGGCGTCCCAATGGGTCCTTCAGGCTCGCTAACCAACACAGCGCGTGGTGGTCGGTTACCACCCGAAATGGGCTCCTGTACAAGTACCGGCGGAATTTCGTGATGGCCCAGACGACGGCCAGGCAATCCTTCTCGGTCGTCAAGTAATTGCGTTCCGCCTTCGACAGCGTCCGGCTACCGTATGCGATCACGCGCTCCGCACCGTCTTGTCGTTAGACCAGTACCGCTCCGAGTCCTGTATTACTGGCATCCGTGTGAACTTCTGTTTCGGCTGATTGGTCAAAGTGGCCGAGAATCGGTGGTGACTGGAGCCGTCGCTTTAGTTCGTCGAATGCCTGTTGTTGTTCTCCCCCCCATTCGAAGTTCACAGCGTCTTTCGTAAGGTGCGTGAGCGGCGCAGAAAGCTTGGCGAAATCCTGAACGAATCGCCGGTAGTATGCGCAAAGTCCAAGGAATCTTCGGACGGCCTTTTTGTCGGTGGGCTTTGGAAAGGCCGCTACGGCGCGAGTTTTTCAGGGTCAGGACTTACACCTTCGTTGTTCACAACGTGGCCCAGGAACTTCAGTTCACCGTAGGCAAACCGGCACTTCGTCGGCTTGAGGGTGAGTCCTGCGGTCCTGATTGCCTCAAGAACGGCCCGAAGGCGTCGCAAATGCTCGTCGAAGTTGGCCGAGAATACCACGACGTCGTCGAGGTAGACAAGACAGCTCTGCCACTTGAGGTCTGCCAGGACGGTGTCCATGACACGTTGAAACGTTGCCAGAGCCGTGCACAGTCTGAAGGGCATTACCTTGAACTCATGCAGTCCGTCGGGCGTGACGAAGGCAGTCTTTTCTCGGTCCCGTTCGTCGACCTCGATCTGCCAGTAGCCACTCTTGAGGTCCATCGACGAAAAGTATCGAGAGTGGCGCAGCCGGTCCAGCGTGTCTTCGATGCGGAGGAGCGGATACACGTCTTTCTTCGTCACCGCGTTGAGCCGCCGGTAGTCAACGCAGAAACGAAGCGTTCCGTCCTTCTTCTTCACCAGAACGACTGGAGAGTCCCACGGGCTGCTCGAAGGCTGAATTATGTCGTCGTTGAGCATCTCTTGTACCTGTTCCTGAATGGCCTCTCGTTCCTTTGGGGAGACCCGGTACGGCGGCCGATGCAGGGAGCGCTTCCTCGTTGGTAACGATGCGGTGTTTCGCAACTGTTGTCTGGCGCACCCTCGACGTCGTCGCAAAGCAGTCGGCGAACTCGGCGAGGAGGTCTCCGAGCTGTCGTCGTTCCGTGGCACTGAGCTTGGGGTTAACGTCGAGCTGCGGTGGCGGTGTACTACACGGCTTACATGGCGAGGGCTCGTCGGAGATCACGGCGGTTTCGGCGTCGGCCCGGAGTTCCTCGACGTGTCCTACAGCGACACCTTTTGTGAGGTGCTGCGCCTCCGGTCGAAAGTTTGTCACGAGGACCACAGAACGTCCATCCTGCAGCTCCGCTACACCCCTTGCGACGCCTATACCTCTTCCGAGAAGCAGTTGGATGTTGTCTTCCAGAAGGACTTTCCCGCTGGCAACTGCATCGGTCACAACGGGCACAAGAACACTCGACCGTGGCGGCAGGTTCACGTGGTCCGCAATAACTCGGACGGCGGCTGGCGACGTTTTGGATCCTTTCGGGGGTAGAACGGGCTTTCGCAGCGTCAACCCGTTTCCTCCAAGGTCGATCACGGCACCGTACTCACAGAGGAAGTCCATGCCAAGGATGACGTCTCTCGAACAGTCCTTGAGGACGACGAATTTCACGGGACAGGTTTCTCCGTGGATGTCCACGCGCGCAGTACACCTTCCCACTGGTGTGATGGGATGTCCGCCGGCAGTTCGTATTTTCGGGCCATCCCACGGCGTCATCACTTTCCGAAGGCGGCGAGAGAGCTTCCCACTTCAAACGGAATAGTCTGCTCCGGTGTCGACGAGTGCCTTCGCGTCGTGGCCGTCGATGGTAACGTCAGGTTATTCGACACCGTCGCAGAACCAGGGGCGGATCCAGACCTCCATTTTAGGGGGGGCGGTTCCTCGGTGTAAAACGGGGGGGGGGGGGAGGAGTGTTTATATTTTTTGTGGAGTTATCGTTTTTACTAAACTCTGATAACATAATATAGATCTTGAGAGCTTTTGTATCGGTTTACCTGTCGGGGATGAACTCTTTGAATTAAAACCTTTCGGGTGACCACGCTAGAGGTAAGTATCTAGAAAATTGTGGTGGCACTATCCTTTCTGAACACCATAACGCAAGGAATTTTGTAGTTCATAGGAAACGGGATTACTCCATTCGCGTGGCAGCGCGCTAGAAATAGAAAAAGAAGTTTAACTACTGGTGATGAATGTTTGGTGCTATAGCGGCTGTGACAATTGCAGACAGTGTAACTTGATGGCTCAGATATCCCCGGCGGGGCTACAACTTTTGGGCTCCTTTTGCTTGAATATTTATATATTCTCGTTACACCCGCAGAGCATGTACGGACAGCCAACCTTTGCCAACTATACGGAGGAAGCTCATGCAGCTAATGACAATGCGAAAAACGTTTTAATCTAAAACTCGGCTGTTCTTTGAGATTAAGCTTGGCATAGTAGTGAGAACTTTATATTCAGTGCCAAAATGCAGAACGTGGTTTTAAAACATACTTTTCATTGTCGCCGGTTGCTTCAATAAAGCGAGTACGTTGCAAACAAGCGACAAAAATGGCCCGGCGGCTTCGACGCTGCTCGCGGCGTCAAAACACTGTTGACGCAGCGAGCGAAACGAACGCTGGCAGGCAAGTTCGTCGGTTGTTCGCCGTATATTTGGAATGTCCAGAGCGCAGCACATGCGGCATTGCCAACCCAAACTCGTGTTTTCACGTGTTCTGGATGCAACTCGAGAGAACGAAAGCGAATAATTGTTGAATATTTTTGAAAGCATGTTGCAGTTCGGCAACTATAACTTTTAAACTTAGACAAGACCTTAAACCAGCCATGGATCCTTCCAAATTATATTCAATTGCACTTCGTCTGGATATTTTCTTTATGAAAGGAACACTCACTTGTTTCTGGGTAGTTAGCTTATTCGTCAGGGTCGAGAGGACAGGTGCAGAGATATGATGGGGCAGAGCGGTTGTCCGGTCGGCGAATCTCAACTGGGCTAAAGGCCGATCACGACTGCAGCATGGATGTTTGAGAGTCGGTGTTCACTCGAACGGGCACAGGCACTGTCTATTTAATTTATGTATAGTCGCATCTTTGAAAGGGCTCGTTTTCCCCAAGTCCCTAGGTAGAGAATTCGAAGCCGCAGTTGCAAACCAGCAAGCCCCGCCTCTGTTCCGTTCGACACACACATATTCGCTCCTGCAAGGCCGTGCGAAAGCTCTGCCGTCAATCCACAGAAGCCGCGTTTAACTCGAAAAGTAAAGACGGCGCCAAGGGGAGACAAGGGGTAGCGGGCGCCTTTCCTAAGATATGTCCCGCCACCCTAAGTTGAAACGGCATTGTATACAAATAAATGCCTACGGCGTCGGCTTGAGGACCCCGTGTAATCAGCCTCCAGCCTTTAGAGTGCTCGTACCGTTTATCTTTCTTTTATTAGCTTCCCGCCACGAGAAGTCGTACCGCAGGCAGTATGAAGCCCATTAGAGGAAACATCTCCCCCTTCTGGCGCTCGTCGGCTTCTTTCTGTATTCCGCGCTGCGGCGCTGATCCTCAGTGAGGGATGGAGGCGAGGACGAAAGCGGGCTTATGTTTAAGCCAAGGTCGTGGGGAAGTCCGGAGCGTCTTCAGGAGAAGCCCAGACCCAGACTACACTGTACCCAGAGCATTTGCTTCCTCTCTCAGTTGAAAAGAAAAGCAATTGGTCACCTGGTTGTACAAGCTGCATCCCCCCCCCCCCCCCCCCTGGAACGTCTCCTCCTGGTACGTCCCCTCCGCACTTCCCTTGGCAATGAGCACACCGTGCCAATAAGATACCTTTAGTGAGCCCGTGGGCGACAGCATCTCAAAGCAAGCCAAAAAAGACATGCCAAAAGACAAGCCCAGAACCACGAAGAAACCATCAAACGAAAAGTGATGAAAAGGCGGCCGCTAGAGAGGAAGGATAATCCGCTGTGTATAGGATCGCACCCTTGAGGAAGGCTGCTTGGCGTCTGCGTTTGGGAGCTTTCAGGGCACAAATTTTTCGCAGACAACCTCCAAAGAGAGAGAGGGAGACAGAGAGAGAGGAAGAGAGAAAGGGGACTAGATATGTTGAAGGTATTTTCCCCCCGTGCTCGACGTGCTGGCCTTGTTTGGAAGTGTGCCTGCAGTCGAGGACCCTGATACAAATAAGTAAAGTATTTGCCTGATATTTGGTGCGCCTCCCCACTGTCTCTCCACTTCGAAACTCCTGGCGCCGTCCCTGTCGGGAAGACATACCGTCACCCTGACGGAGATAAACCCCACTTTGGAAGCGCCCAGCAGGCGCGTCCACCCACCGCTGTTTTCATCTTTTGTCCCTCGCGTCGATTGCTTACGTTTTTTCTTCGAGCTGACGAAGAACCCCGGGGGGGGGGGGGGGGTTGCCTGGCGAGGCGTTTGGGGGGGGGCGATCGCCCCCACCGCCCCCCCCCCCTTGGATCCGCCACTGCGCAGAACCGTCGTTCCCATGCGTCTCGTCGCTAGTGTGGGAGCCCTTCGGCGTTTGTGGAGGATATTGGCGTCGTTCGTCCTCGGCAACACCACCTCCCGGTATTGCCGCACTCAGTTTTGCCGGCGGGACACGGGATACAGGCTCTCTCGGCGGGACCGATGGACAGGTGATGCTGCAGGACGTCGAGGTGAAGACGAACGGGACACACGTCGAGGCGCAGGCATCGGAGAAGGTGGACGTCGTAGGTAGTCGTCGATCTCGCGTGGTCGCTCACCGTAGCGTGGGTGCGGGTCGTCGGGGTGGAAGCCGCGTAGCCCCAGCTGTCAGTACGGGCAACGGCGGTAGACATTGTCGGCTTCCCCGCAATGATAACAAAGCGGGCGTCGGTCGGCCGTTCGCCATACGTCGGTTTTTCGCGGCGAGGGTCGCTCTGGTTGGACGTGCTGCCGTTCTTCGCGTCGTTGGGAGTACTGCGGCGCTGTAGCTTCACGTCGTGGCGGCGCCGTAGCTTGGCGGGGAGCTTGTTTCGGTCGTCTGGCCGAGGCGGCGTAGGTCAGCGTAGGTTCCTCGGGGGCTGGCACGTCGACGGGAGTTTCAGGCTGCAAGGCCCGCTGTACCTCGTCGCGCACGATCTCTGCGACTGACAGCGATGCCGGGCGCTCAGCAGCGGGGAGCAGCTTTCGGAGGTCTTCTCGGACGACGTCTCGGATGATTTCGCGTAAGTCCGATGTAGTGGAGCCCAAGTAGGAGCTTGACGACACTGATGCAACGACGCCAGGAAGTCTCTGGTAGTGGGAGGCTCGTGCCCTGGAGAGCACGTTCGATATTCGTGGCCTCCGTCACGAATTGTTCGACGGTCGACGGTGGGTGGCGTACAAGGCCTCCAAATATCTTCTCCTTAACTCCACGCATGAGAACTTTCAGCTTCTTCTCCTCCGTCGCGTGAGGGTCGGCGCGTGCACTTAGACGTAGTACATCTTCAACGAAGCTGGTTACGCTTTCGTTGGGGGCCTGAATCCTTGTCCGAAGGAGGTCCTCGGCTCTCTCCCTTCGGTGCTGACTGGCGAACGTACCTCGGAGCTCTTCTTTCAGCTGGTCCCATGATGTTATCGAGGTTTCATGATTCTCTAACCAGTATCGCGCTGTGTCCTCGAGGGAAAAATAAACGTTTTGCAGGCGCTGTTCGGGAGTCCATTGGTTGTGCAGCGCCACCCGTTCGTATTGCTGCAACCAGTCTTCGACGTCTTCATAGATCTCGCCGTGGAAGGACGTCGGCGTACGAGGGGCGACGGGCAGGTAAACGACGGGGGGTGCTGCTGTAATCTGCGCCGTCGATGAAGCCATCGTCGTTATCGCTTGCCTTGTCCTCGCCGGGAGCGGTCCGAATTCAGGAGCTTGCCCTTGACGACGGCGGCTGGCACGATGCTCCGGGTCTTCAACGGAAGGTCGTCGGGAAATGGGGCTTGCTGAACGTGTTCTTGTAGGGGTACGCTGCACGGGTTTCATACCCAGCACCTCCACCAGAAAATTTCACGAATTAAGGCGGCGAGAAGGCGAAAATTGAACTTAAAATAAAAGTTTAATAGGCGAACTTGTGCCAACCAAAAATAAGTAACGAAAGAGCGTCGAGGCAGCTGAAAAGCAGGCGGCGATTCGGCGGCGAAACAGAGCGCGAGCGAGACTGACTCGACAAGGTCGCGGGTAGCTGCTTATCTACCGCGCGTCACTATCTCGAAAGTTCAGCAAAGAAGGCTCGAGGCGTCGCCCGCGCTCGGGCGGAGGATGTGAACTGGCAACTTTCGAGAACAACAAAGCAGGTGGAAAGTTACGTCTCTGGTTGCGAGAATTAACGCGAATCTCTAGATGTCGGTGACCCGAGGCCGTTCGCTTCTCCGGCCCTGCGGGCGGCAATATTGGCGCATATATGTCAGCGAAGGGGTTCTGACCTTCTAATAATTGGTACGCCGAATTTCGAAAGGGGTCTATATGAGCCTATAGTTCAAGCGAAATAAAATGCCAAACTTGGTTCTTGAGCACATCTTACATTTGAGGCCTTTTTGACGAATTTTTAAGGGGCTTAGATTTATATTCTAACGCTGAAACTTTGTGTTGATATGGCTTGTACCCAACATATACGGCGAACTTTTTGTAATTCGCGCTTGATTTCGTATGTACAACGAATGCCTGGATTGCGGTCGGATTGCAGTTCCGAATTTGCGGATGCAGTTTGGATGTGGATGCAAAGTATGCAAGTGCGGATCGGTTGCGAATACAATAATCTAAGAACATTGTGGATGCGGTTTGGGTGCGGATAATCAAGCTGTTATCCACACAGGGCTCTCTCATTAGGCTAAACTTCTTCAAACTTCTATAGCGAAGTTCAACAAAATTTTGACTAAAGTTTTGAGCTCTGTAGGGATGCTTGATAATCAACAAACGAGAGGAAACTTTACCTGGTGGGGAGAGAGTGCGATATTTGTTGGGTACATTGTTTTATTGCTTTTAAACTGGTGTGTGAATGGTTCAGCTTTCAATTGTCTAATAATTGTTTTTCTTTTCTGTATTCGCTAGGTATTTTTGCATTTTGCCACTCGCGCACCGGCAGGATGAGGTGCTAAGACAATTTATTGACACGTTTTGGTACTTGTGAACCCCATTATGTTATATCTGATTCTGTTTAAATCATCGTTTTAATTAAACTCACATTGTTTTAAAATTTGTGTTACGACCTCTTTATTGGCAAGACCTCACCGCGGTGTAGGCCGGTCGTCTGGTCAACAGATCTTTCTTCTTTTTTTTTCTATTTATAGTGAACCACGAACCTGTGCGCGTTGTGGGCTTACGGCATTCGGTGGCGGCGCTGGCTGATTCTCATCAAGAGCGTTCTAATTGCAAATAAACGTCTGCAGGTTTCTGCAATCAGAAATCAGACCCTCTTGGAATTTCATAAAAATATTTCCCCAGACCAATAAGTTTCTTGCCCCCCCCCCCCCCCCCCCTCCCTTTAACCCAGTCACAGATCATGACTTTTCTGATCACGGATGAGGCGTCGCAAGAGATCCTGTTGGAGCGACTTAAATAGAGCCCGAGCGCATATTTGGCTGTTGCTTCCGACGCTGAACCGCTTACGCTACCTAAATCCCCTCTAACTCAACCTTGATTTCGATTCATTCGCCATTGTTTTTCGAGACATAACCTGTTATTGTTCGCCCTAGCGACGCCCACCATCGGTCGGGTCAGAAGCTTCCGCAATGTCGCTCGTTCTGAGCGATGCCTAAGGAAATTAATGAAACTATTTTGTCAGCAAGCTTTCGAGCGGTGCCCAGAAATACGAGTCAATTATTTTGTCAGCCAGGTACCAATATAAGTACTAACATGAAATGGTAGCACAATAAATATCTGACCAGCCAAGGCAAGAATAACACCCTAATATGGATCGGACGCGCCGCAACGTTCAGTTTTTATTGGCTATATCAGCCACATCAGCAATGAAACCAAGTTCGGCTGCTATTTTGTATAGTGCTTCACGGCGCCTGGGCATTATTATGAGCAAGTACGGATACTGTGGCATGCGTCGTTCGTGTACCACTAGTCATTGAGACAGAAACGTCCGAGCGGTAATTGATGCGACGATGACCTAGTTATGCATTTATTTTGTTGTTTTAAAACAAAAGAATGCAACTGTCTTCGCAGATTTGTAATTACCGGTCATCAAGGGCCCATCGGGGAAGATTTAAGGAAAATCGAGAATGATCATTTTTTTTAATTGCCGGGCAAAAATCGCAAAATTTTGAATTTTTTTATTTTGACGAAATTCCGGCCGCAATGCAGATAACACTTTCAACAGTAGAACGCTACTTAATTTGTTAATAGTTCACAAAGCACGAAACACTCGACGCAAAAAAGTTTCAGCTTTATAATATAAATGTAAAGCCACTTAAAAAGTCGTCGAAAAATGCCTCATAATGTAAGATTTGCTCCAGAAGCCAAGTGTGGTATTTTATTTTGCTTGGAATATATGCACATATAAGTTAACTTTAACTAATTCGGGCAGTAAAGTACGCATGCTATAAACGTAAAAATTTGACGGTGTAAAAAGCTTCATTTTTTATTCCTCCGGCCTTCAAAGTTGCGTCATCGCACAGTTGGGAAATCGTTTTTTCAACCTTCTCTCGAATTCGATTTTTCTCACGAATACAAAGAAGTATCTTGCAAAAGTAAGGTCTGTCCTGTTGCGTGGACAAGTTTCGCTACCTAATATAAAAATTTAATTGAAACAAAAAATAGGCACGACACCACCATGACCGTCCTTATCTGAACACACCCTGTAGCCACTTTCCACAAAATGCAAGGAGCATATGAATCGGGTAGCGTCCGCTTTCCGAGGTGCCCGTGAATGTTCTACACGAATTGCAGCCAGCCATTCGTCCCGATCCCGTTGATCTTTCGGAAACGTGTGCAGACTCTGCCGCACAATGCCACTTTCAGATGCAGGACATGGACGCAGCTCTTCACGCAACATCTTGGAAGCATTTTTTTTCTGAGCCTAACACGGGCATTCCCCACGGGCACTCATTTCCAACTCTTCGATGTACAAAACAAATCATCTTGAAGTGCAGAACAGCGAGCGGAACAAAGAGAACTGCAAAGCAATCGCACGGCAGACAACAGCGTCGTCTGCTGTGCGCGACAAAAAAAAAAAATAGAAGAAAAAAAAAAGCGCGGTTGGAACTGGGCGTAATCACGTGACTTCCGGCCTTCTCTCCTCTATATTTCTCCGACCTCCCTGCGCAGGTTTCAGTTTCGTTGTCGAGCAGTTGCGTTGCTTGGCTTTATTAAAAATATACGTGACTCTGTTCCCAAATATTAATTGGGTAATCTTCTGACACCATATTATATCGAATGGCACAAAAATTTAAAAAAAATATTGGGCCGGGGGTTTAGTGTCCTTTTAAGTCCCACGGCAGCAGATGCTACGATCTGATCGACAGAGCCAATCAAGGAGCTCCAAATTTCCGTGCGTGATTAATTTAGCCTTCGAACAAATAAAGAAAAGAAGCCCCGTGACGAGGCACCTTTGGCGCTGCTCTCCCTCGGTCCGTGGCGTGGGCTGCGATCCGACTTGCAGTGAGACGGAGCCAACGGAGCCGTTCGGGAGAAAGCCTTTATCGCCCAAAACTGAATTGCGACGAGATAAGCCGAATCTGCAACTTCCTTGGCCCGCACAGCCCATTTCAGCGTAAAATGCAGCAGTTCGCGGTTCTGTGCACTCTCTTGTGCTACGCCGTCGCGCTCACTCTGCTCTATGCGCGAATTCTTTCAAATCAGTCGCGACGTAAGGAAGACGGTGCCACGACCAAAGATGAGCCTCCGAATTTCGAAGCCAACTTTTCGAACGTGCGGTTCCGCGTTCCCGGCCAACGTAAGTCTCACATATGAAGCGTAAAGTTTGGTTCACAAAACACCGTTCTCTTAGTTTTTTTTTTTTTTTTTTTTTTTTTTTTGCATTACATTGAAATTTTTGATACATTCGTGTCTCGAATGTCGGGTGCCATGTCATCTCCTTAAACTGGTGACACGCTTATGTAACTTATACTTAACGTAAGCAAACGGGGACTGCGTGAACTAGCCGTAACTCGTTCCTTGAATCCGGGTGCTCGCAACTCGGTAACTTTATTTTGCGAATCAGTTAAAGGGGATGGCACAACGATTTTCGTACGAAATACCGCTTAAGTTAAATCCTCGACGTAACTAATCCGTTGTTGTCTTTTCCACTCGGGGGCAGCCGCAGAAAAAATGACGGGTAATCGACCAGCGTTTCAACTCGCGGCTAGAACAAGCAGCCATGTGATCTTTGTCGCTAGTTTCGTCAAACACGAAGGTGGGGCTGAAGTTCGCGGAGCGTGCTCATTGGACTCACGCGGGAGCTGTCATTTCCCGCGGGATGAGATCCCGATCATCCAAACTCTCTCCGTGCTCAAATTCCAGCGAGATTGGGGACTCTTAGCAATCGTACCGTGTTTCGCGTACCGCAATACCGGAGCTTTTTGAAGCATTACCGCAAAGCGCGAGCTAAGGGCCCATGAACGAATTCGTGCTGAAATAAATCAATTTATATTGGGATTTTACTAATAGCGCATCGTTCAGTGGGCCGAAAGAAAAAAGTTAGAAAGTCAAAGGCCTGACTTTTGGTACGAAAATTTGAAAACACAGCGGACTATTTCGTACCTCCCTTCCCTTCGTAAGCTCTCTGCCTTTTCACTGTGATACATCCGCGGACCCGCAGCGCGTCAGCGGGCACCGGCAGCGCCATCACCGGGCCCAAACCGAACGTCACACGACACCGTAGCTCACTTATTCCCTTCAACCCTAAGCTGACATTGTGGTAGAAGCTACGCGCTTGCCGGACCAATCAGCCGCCCCCCTTCATCACCTGACCCTCATTCTCTGCGCGTGGGTATGCGCGAGAAGCGTGATCACGTGGTAAAAGTGTGGCTGGGTCCAAGGAGCACATAGCTTCCACAGCACTGTCAGCTTCGGAGTGAACGGGGTGTGGAAAGCAGCTTTTGTCTGAATTTGAGCGACGGGCTAATTTTTAGGGGGAGATGGATGTGTCGGATTACACAAACGAGAGTCCGAGCAAGAGGGGACTCGCCCCTTTCCGTCTTGAACTGTTTGGTAGATGCGCCATTTATGAGTTGAGGAGGAAAGCTAAACAGGAAAAAATTGGAAAAGCGTTATCGCAGCTCCCCAGGCCATATGTATTTCCAATGGAAAGGTTTCGGTCCGACTGCTCAGCAACCACGGACGGATTGACTTCGGGATAGTTTTATTCAAACAGAATAAAAGAAATTGCAGCCCGGTTGCGCAGATTCAGGTTTTGGTTTGGCTAGAGATTTTTACGGGAGCTTGAATTCCTTCAAATTCCCCCTTTTCAACCTGCAATTAATAAGCGGCTCTGAAAAAAAAAACACAGCACTAATAGATTTTCTGACAAGGCGTTGCGGAAAGTAATTGTTTTTTTTAACATATCTCAGAAAAGTTCTTCCTTTTATGTATTTCAATTGGGAATAGGAGGATCAAGTTTGGACTCCGGTGAAATCCTGCAAATTGTCTCTCACGATGGATTTTGCTTTCTATCCCATAGCGCCATCTGTGACAAACCTTTATCGTTTTTTTTTTTTTTTTTCACAATGGCGGCCATTTGTGTTAGTGCGCAGCGACGGACCACTTGCATGACCATGTTTCTTTGCCATGTTCAAGGTTTAGGGGTGCGCGCTTTGCGGATTAAATTTATTTTTGGGTTTGTGTTTTAATATAAATAATAATAATAATCTTAATTTTTCGGGTGTCCTAAGACGGCCAAGCGGCCTTCTCTTAGGTACACCAACTCGTACAAGAGAAACCCCTAAACAATAATCCTACTCATTAAAGATAAATATGCATATACAATGACGCGCTATGAGGTGACCAAAAGATCGTCCAACTGACAGCGATATGTAGAGAGGGGTCTGGTGATTTCAACTTGAGGTGGCACAATGCTGTTGTATAATGTCTGTAAACAAGAAAGAGGTGACACGCTGCACGGTGAACAACTATCGAAAAGGGTAAACTTTCTCGTAGCGCGGAAAGGAACATGAAAATTGATTTTACTAATAAGCCATGAAGAATCAATGGCACCATTAATGATCTTACGCAGGAATGCCAAGTCACGGACAGTTCTTCTGTGGGATAAAATCTTCAGCGAAAATCTAGTTAGTAAGCATTCATAGTAATAATACACGCGTGGTCCAATCCATCTATCATAAACATTTCGAACAAATATTTTTTCCACTCGTTCTATGACCAAAGACTGAGTTACAGATATTTAATTCCAAAATACAGAAGCCAACTCAAGCTTTGAAACCGCTAAGGAATTAAGAAGATGTATTGAACAATGGGGCTTTTTAAAATGCTTGGTCAAACGTGATATAACTCCTAGAACTTTCATTGCAGAGCCGAGAACAAAAGAGACATGATTTTTAAAAGTTAGTCCGCAATCAATGAACACACCAAGATCCCTTACAATTGACACTCGTTCAATCGGTTTTCCCTCAAGATGATAAGTGTTATTAATGATCGCATGGCGTCTGCACAACGATATCACTTTTGTTTTTAAGAGATTAAGAAATAACTGATTTTGTTTACACCACTGTGCTATATTAGACACATCATGTTGTATCAGATCACAATCTAAAGGACAATGAACACTCTTGAACAACTTGATGTCGTCAGCAAATAAAAGCAGTTCAACGTTCTTTACACAGGACGCTATATCATTTATAAAAATTGAAAACAGTAGAGGACCCAAAATTGATCCCTGGGGTACGCCTGATATTCAGAAAAACTCTTTAGAATAACTGTCAGCGACCCGAACACTATTTGATTGAAAGGACAGATAACTCTTAAACCAGTTACACAATTCTGGACAGACACCATAAAGATGTAATTTGCACAAAAACAACACGTCACTCACTTTGACGAAGGCTTTTGACAAATCAAAATATATTGCATCTACTTGTTTTCCATTTAAAACAAACGGCACATAGTAATCTAAAAAGGTACACAAATTTGTTTCAACCTTTTAAAAAACCGTGCTGCAAGGGCGTTAATTTTAGACGAAAGTAAAACGTCATCCTGCTACGAATAAAAATCTTAAAAACCTTGGAAGGGAACCACAAAGCTGGGAAACTGGACGGCAGTTCGCAACTATAGAAGCGTCACCGCCTTTTAAGATAGGAACAACTGTTGTTTTTCCAGAGCGAAGAGAAAACGCCTCAACCGAGTGACATATTAAAAATGTGTTTCAAACTAGGAATGAACCGCTCACCGCAACCTTTGATAACAAAGCCTGGTACACCATCGACGCCAGAAGAAAACTTGTGTTTTAACTTCCTTATCGCCTCCGCATTATCAAGAGAGTCCACTTTTATGGAACTAAAAAAATCGTGACAAATCAGCTCGTTATTCCCCGGTTGAACAGATTGCCGATTGTCAGAGAAACATTTGCCCAAAATAATCTACGCAAACACAACCCGGGTCGTTATCTGAACAGGCACGTAAGCAAATGATAGGACTAACTTCACATGTATGTTGCTTCGTGAACTTCCAGAGAGTCTTCGGGCGGCAAAACAAGCTATGTTCTACGCTGTCAAGATATATGCGTTTATCATTTATCCTCGCCAAGGCCCGATATAACCTGAATTTGGTGTACATAAGTGAAGGGCCGCATTTTTTATGAAGACGGTGGAAATGTTCTTTCTTGACTAAGTAACATTCTAAATCCCTGGGAAACCTTTCAGGATATTTTGATGGCTATTTTAAACGCTTCGGCACAAAAGTGTCGATGGCAGATTTTACAATTGTCGTTAGAGTCTTGGTAGCATGTAGCATGATCGGCATCAGAAATGGCAAAAAACATTAGACCAGTCGAAAGTTTCAATAGA